>JACXGK010009404.1:0-20037 GCA_016801125.1 Novumbra hubbsi
ACAGGCTTAGTAGTGGTGCAAGTCTCACAAACAAAACCTCACCAGGACAGGGTGTGAAAGACCAGGCTTCTATAGAGGCTGTCAGGAGAAGAGGGAGACACAGGTGAGTGGTGTTATCTGATTAGTACTCAGGTGATGTGGATCTGCTGTGAGGGGGGCGTTCAAGGGATTGGGTGGAAGAGGTGCGTTTCCCAGCCTGGTGGGAGGTGGAGGGTTTGGAGGTAGACCTTAAAAAGGGTGTTTTTCTTTTTGTTTAATGAACGTTGTGGTGGCACAAATTCCCTACAACTCAGGAGTCCTTGAATTCAATGGTGTAATTTATTAAGAACGTAAAGCTGTGCTGGTCTGCAGAACAACAGACTTCCAAGCATCGGACACACATTTCTATACAGTCTGGTTATATAACAATATTAGGCCGTCCCTATGCTAATTTGTGATCCTCCATCCATTGGTTCACAACCCTCTTGAATCCATCCCGTGGGCCATAACTGCTGACCATTGGTTGTGTGATGGTGGTGTGATAAGCACATGATCGGCGCGTGATTGTCGGGTGATAGCTCCCCTCTACAGTCTGTACAGACTGTTCAGAGTCTGTAGAGGGGAGACCCTAAAACCTCCCTCCTCTAACCCCAGTGCTGCTCTCACTGTCTGAACTCCTGCTGACTCCAACACACACAGACATCCAAACGGTGTAACATAGCCTCTCTTTTTTAACATTTAAGAAAGTGGAAGAATCAAAGACCGAATGACTGCTTAGTCATGAAATACACATGGTTATTTGATATATAAAAATGTTGTTACTGCAAATTAACAACATGATTTTCTAAAAGCTGCTTAGTCGTGAAATACACATGGTTATATGACATATAAAAATGTTGTTAATGCAAAACAACAACATGATTTTACAAAAAACCTCAATAACGAAAAGGAATCAAATGAAACACCCATCCCAGTATGTGAACAATTAACTCTACAAAAAGTCCCCTCCACGAAACGTAATTCTCTGAGATAATGTTGGCACCACCAGCACAGCCGCCACAGATTGATCCTTCACACTCAGAGATACTTCATGTGGAGCTGGGCACAATTCTGCTTTTATTTCCTTCTGTGCGAGTCTCATTCTCACACAGGAGGCCACAATTTTTTCCCATCCCCAAAGAGTCATCTGTTCCCAATTGGCGCTCATTCAGCAGGTAGACAATGTGAGAAATGGTTGTAAAATGACGATGGCGGTTTTATTTATGATGGCCCCTTGGTGTTGCTTTGTGTTGGCTGTGCGTTGTTTGGCTGGGGGCTCGGTATCACTGCGTGAGTGTGTGTGTCCTCAACAGCTCCAGGGGAAAACGTGTCAAATGGAAACAATGGAGAAAGTGGAAGAAGAGGATCGCTGTAATTAACAAGTGTTTTATTGACAATGTTTTTATGTCGGCTCATTTGTTTTCTCCCCATCAAACTGTAAAGTGGAGTTTGGACGATCAGAACAAACACACCAGAAGCTAAAAGCTATAATATGTATGACGTCACTAGAAATCTGGATTCAGCCAGAGACATTTGGGAGTCCAGCCAGAGACATTTGGGATGTTTTTCAGTGTTCTATATTGTAACGGCTGAAATTGGAAAGACAAACATTTAACAGTGACGACTTAAAAAGTAATGAATGCATTAAGACAAAGGACTTACTGCTAGCGGGGCTAACCCTAACCCACTATACAGAATAACCAAAACCTAAGTTTTTACATCTGTATTGTCTTGCTGAAATAAGAAAGGCCTTCCCAGAAAGACGTTGTTTGGATGGCAGCATATGTTGCTCTAAAACCTGTATATATTGTTCAGCATTAATGGTAAATGAACTATGCCACATGCAATTTTGCACCCCCATACCATCACAGATGCTGGCTTTTGAGCAATGCACTGATAAAGAGTTTTCTATTGAATATAGGGTTTAAATGATCTGCACACAGCATCCTAAAAGTAATTAAAAATAAGGGGGTTTGTTTCTTTATTTTCAGCACATTGGTACAAATGTATTCCTCTTTTTTCTCCTTGCGGGTGTTGTGTTCTGATTAATGGCCAAACAACATATGATGTAATCACTTATGGTTTAAGGCTATAAGACAAGATGTAGATGTAGTGAAAGAGGCAGTGCCAAAGGCACTGTATATGCTTAGTGTTGAACAGATCAACTAATGGGAGCAAATGGGAATCATATAAAAAAAATAATGTGTTGACAACCCTGTGCCTTAAAGATTTTTTGTAATTAACCTAAAGACCTAAACTTGATTTGTTAAAGAATACTGTGGTGAAAAATATTTTTGTAATCACTAATCACTTTTTTACCTACACTACACTACAGTGTTCCTTCTGCTATACACATATCATAAATATGTAATCACCTGATTTATAGAGTCATTGTGAATGTCTCCTCTTGTTAAGTTGACCATCTGTTTATCTAAACTGTTACAGGAGGATTTAACAGACGACAATCTAAAAAAAACTAATTAATTTAATTAGATTATTAACATTAGTATCATATTTAAATTGGACAGGTGTCATTTTTCCAACTTCCGCATATACATAAATATAATTTTTTTGTTGGATTTGCATTTTAAACTAATACAAGATCAAGCGATTGTAATGCCTGACTGCAAGTAATTTAGAGCAGAGTCATTAGTTGACAAGCTAATTCTACCCCCTTTTCTTCAAAATTTAGAATACACACTACATCAAGACCAGGTCTTCCTTCGGCATAGAGGTGATGGGACTACCTTGTTAAATGAAGATAAGCGGAAAAAATAAAAAAATAAAAGTAAACAAACATACAGTAGACTTTTTATGCTAGTTGTTTGGTTTCAGTACGTGAGTTCAGCAGTTTTGGGTGTTGTAATGTTGCCACTGCTCATTTAACAAGGCAGCTGGCAAACAACAGAACAGTCTTCTAGCTGGCAAACTACAGAACAGTCTTCTAGATGGCAAACTACAGAACAGTCTTTTAGCTGGCAAACTACAGAACAGTCCACTAGATGGCTATCTACAGAGCAGTCCCCTAGATGTCAAACTACAGAACAGTCCCCTAGATGTTAAACTACAGAACAGTCCCCTAGCTGGAATACTACAGAACAGTCCCCTAGATGGCCAACTACAGAACAGTCCCCTAGATGGGCAACTACAGAACAGTCCCCTAAATGTCAAACTACAGAACTGTCCTCTTTGCTGCAGAACCAATAAGATATAGCTCATAGCCATGAAGGAGAGGAAACTGTAGAGAGGGACAGAGATAGGAAAGACACCAAAAGGTAAACAGGGAGGCAAAACAAGGAAAGAGAGAAAAGATAATGAAAGAAAATATGGAGAGACGATAAGGTGAATAATTATGTAGTGAACTTGGCCTAGAGACCACATCCTTTCGAAAGTGGCTTATGTGATACCCAGCTATCAGACATATTTGCAAATTGTTTCAAACATAGTTTTTATTGTTACACAGTTTGAATTGTTGCTTTCTGTAATTGTCTAAGGAGTTACAGTATATTACTTATGTGCGTGTGTTGATATTGACGGAGGGATTACTGTATATTACTTATGTGCTTCCCAACATATAGCGAAACAGGTTTCTCAAATAATTATTTGTTTTAGATATGACTTAAATACTTTTTTGTAAAAATGTATGTAGTATACTGCACGTAATAGTGTAATGAGACATAAGTGTGATTGTGTGGGTGTTAATGTAAATATTATCACAGTACATGCTTTATAAACATGCTTACTGTTTAAGAAAGTGGTTAGATATCTAACTGAAGGGAAGTTTGATCCCTCTCATTCACCAGTTCCCACATAATCATAATGTATTTCCCTTGTGGGTAGTTAAGACCGAAATAGAACAGTGGAGTTTAGAATTCTGTACAAGATTTGTATTTTCTAAAATAGGTCACCTGCCTTTCAAAAGCTGCTTCCCAGAGTGACAGAGCATTGTAAAATGTCCAATCACACAAAGCATGTAGAACAAAACCTGAAAATGCCAATCCATTAAAGTGCTTTTTTGCTTTTTTGTCAAAATCATGTTTATGGTAATCGAATATATTCTGTAATAACTATTCATTTGCACTGCCATCTTTACAGTTTTCAATGTTCATCTCTGAGTGTGACTGCTCTAAATATTAAACACAAAGAATAGCAAAAAACGTGTACCAGGGAAGGAAGCACTGTGCCACCAGAAGTGTAGTCCTTTCCAAACACCTTCTATATGAATTAATATGTGCATGAGGTAACATTAATCGAAGATATCCAATGGCTCTATCAAACCAGGACTACCATGACGGCACACAGAGCGGCTTGTGGGCTGAACAGTACATGACAGAGGCTTTGCAACAGTAGACGACTAGATTTTTTTTTATCTTGTTCACCCTCTGTTACACATTCTGACATAAGAGTGTATCATTTGGATCGTGAATGCCAGGCTCAAGCCGCTTCGGGACTTTGACGTGTGAAATCTCACTGACCTGAACATCTCCAAACATGACACAACCCACCCAACGTACCACGCGGGTGAACCATCCTGTTATGCTAGTGGGCCGATGGGAAGCCACGGAGTGGGCCGAGTTAGTGAACTGTAGTTCAGCAAGCTTCCATATGGAGAACGCATTCACTATTTTAATGAGAAAAACATAAATTGTGTCTGGCTGGCACAATGGTTTTTCGTAGCCTCTGTATTAGAACCAGAGGTTTTATCCAACATCACACTAATCTCCGTCTGAGGGCTGGTGATTCAGCTAAAGCTTTGTGCCCAGGCCCGAGGCTCAGGCTGGGGCTTGAGCTGTGTTTACAGTGGGGTGAGGGAGCCTGATGAAACAGGCTGTTGAAGGAGGTAGCACGCCCCCCGGGCCCAAGTTGCCCGGATCATCAACCCCAATTCATCTCTGCAAAGCTGAGTGTCACTGGAGGCAAGGGACACAGCCAACCAGTCAGTCTACACTGTTGTATCAAGTGCTTCTGAGCCAGGGTGGAGGTTGTATTTGTGTGCCCGGGTTAAGGAGGTGCCTCTGTGAAATACACAACGTGTAACCCTTCTATAGACCTGAAGACATCAGTAAGGTAATCAATGGCGTTTTAAAAAGATAGGATACATTCCAGTAACAATACAACTCTCTCCTTACTGATGTGTTTGTTTTAACACGTAAACAAACAGCATGGCTCCACAGAACACGACAGAGCAGCTTGCTTCTACCAGGTGTTGTAGTACACATACACAGAGAGAAGGACGGGGTCCTTCTTGAGTAATAGCACTCCTTCTGTCCATCTCTATCTCTGTCTGTCTCACCCACACACATGCAAATCTACCACCGTCAGAATTACAAACCTAAATTAAGAATGAGCCAGATCCATTCTATGACAACAACCTTAATACCTAAGCACGGACACACTGACACTCGATCAGCACAAAAATAAACACACGCATGATGATAAAACCTGCTTTCACTCACCAAGGCTCAGGGCTCACTTGAAAAGAAAGTTGGCACGGCGGTGGTTCATCTGGCCAAACTCTTCGCTGACTTCGGGAATGAAGTCATGTAGCCGCCGAATCAATTGGCTTTGGACGGACAGCATGGCCATGCGTACCTGTTCTCCTTATGTTTTGTAATCCTCTCATAAAGATGTTTCTCATCTTTGAAACCAGTCCTCGGCCAAGTACCATCTCCACCAAATAGCAGGCATGGAAAACAGAACAGTGCCTTCTTTTGTATGCTAACCGTTAGACACTTTTTCTTCAAAAACCACTCCACATTGAACCCCGCGGTTACTTTTACCAGCAGTTTGGGTGGTGACAATATCCCGTGGCAGGAGGGCACCAAGGCGCTTTAATTCAAGTTTCTCCTCCAACTGAGGGTTTCAAACCGGTGCTCGAGTATGAAATCCACTTCATTCATTGTCTTACGTTATCTGGCGTTAGCGAAGCTAACAAGCTAGCTAAGACAATCTCCCCTCCTCGCACTAATTGCCGACTAATGTGGGCACTAGACAGACAGCCAATCTAGTCTGAAAGATGAACTGACGATGTAGCGGGGCTACCGGCTTTCAACGCCAATTGGCATCAAATTCGTGAGATAGTTACACTGATCACTTTCATCGTACGTACATTGCATGGTTAGAGAAGGGCTAGCCCCACATTCCCGTTAAGCTTATGGCCTAGTATAGCGAACACGCTCATTCTGAAGCAGCAAGGTAGCCAATGAAAAAAAATCCTAACACTAATTCTTCCAGAATGAAAATTAACAAAATGTTGTTGCAGTTGTTTCTGTTGACAACAGGTGGATGCTGTGACCCCCCTGCCCCTAATGACCAGTCGCCACTGGAGGGAATGCTGTCTTACGGTCCACTTAGGTTAAGAACCCCCAGGAGGTCATTGGGGAATAGACTGCCAGGGCTGAGCGGGCTCCAGAGTAGAGACTGTCCACAGCCCGGCTGTCAAGTGGGGCAGCCGGGCTTAAATCTTACCAGCACTTAGAAGACATATATTAAACATTGACAATGACTACATTGGCCACAGGAAGAGCCAGTTATTCCAGATCCTCTGCCTCTACGGAATACCTAATATTGTGCTTTGTAACTCAGCGTTGAGGTTCTATAAGTCATATTGTATGTTGTTTTATTTGCCTTATCCAGATATTTTGATGTTTTGAACATTACATGTCACTGTTCCCCATGGTATTTTGCTTACACTAATGGTTTCAGGGGCACCTGCAAAGAAAGAAAGAAGATTAACAACAGGAACTCTTTAGCATGAATGCGCGCTAGATAATAAATACAACGTAATGATGTCACAAGGGCCGTCTGGGGGCTAGACCGACAACAGTAAGTGGTTTTAATGAACTGAGCAGCCAGATGTGTTAAAGCATAACAAAACATGTTGTTTGTAACCCATCTGTTATGAGTGGAACCAAACCCACCCCTCTGCTGAACATGATTTCTGAATGACACATTACAGCATGTTAGAACCATTTCTATATAAATTAAAGATGCAGGCAGCATTGAGAGTGTTTCAGTGTTCAGCTACAATTAGTCTTATTGCACCACTTGCGCTAAGATCCATAAGCATCATTTACTCATAGATTCTCCAAATGAATTAATAATATGTCTTCTCCAGTCTTGCCCCCATGTAGCCAGATGTATATATAGTTCATACATTAGTTTGATTTATAACCCTGATTATGTGTGCCAAATGTAAATCATACTGAGTAACACAGATATATATAAGACCACGTATAGCCCACTTTAAGGTTTATTGGTCAATAGGGACCAGATTTTCTGACATACTTCTTTGGCTTTTGCATCTTTAGATGCTAAATATTGATATATAAATAATGTTTTTGCCACTGATCTACAAATTGTTTGTAAATTAATGACAACAATGAAACCAGGAGTCAGTACTGTTTCTTTATCTGGGGTCAGTACTGTTTGTCCATCTGGAGTCAGTGCTGTTTCCCCATCTGGAGTCAGTACTGTTTCCCCATCTGGAGTCAGTACTGTTTCCCTATCTTGGTTCAGTACTGTTTCCCCATCTGGAGTCAGTACTGTTTCCCCATCTGGAGTCAGTACTGTTTCCCCATCTGGAGTCAGTACTGTTTCCCTATCTTAGTTCAGTACTGTTTCTACATCTGGAGACAGTAATGTTTGCCCACCTGTTCTTTTATGTCTTCTTTCGTCATCATCTAGTTGGAAGTTGGAGATGTTACTAACCCACTGTGGGACTTCCCTGTGACAAAAATATCTTACCTGAAGTCATGTGAAACACCTTGACAGCACACAGGTGGACTCTGTTCAACTAGTTACCTTACTAAAGATAGTTGGTCTCACCAGAGCTCATTAAATTATGCCACAGGAAGGGGGGTGGGCACTTTTAGCAATAAAAAAAAATTAATAACCTAATTGATTTAGAGCAGTTAGCATATTTTACACTTTAATTGTGTTGATCAGTGGCTCGAAATCCTAATTAAATGTATTTTGTTTTCAGGTTGTCACACAAAATGTCCAAAGGTGTTGAATACTTTTCAAGGGCTCTGCAGGTTTGTGTGTGTGTGTGATTCCCAGGCTCCCATAATAATCAGGAATCTGTTTGGTTGTCTATTAGGCTGCAGGGGAGGTGCCAGCAGTCTGAAGTAAATACTGCAGAAATGGCTGGATCCCTGCCTCTACACACACACACACACACACACACACGGCAACGTAATCACCCTCTATCAGTTTTTTAGCTTTGCTTTATTGCATACTTAGAGATGCTGCTAATTACGATGTCAATATTACTATCTGCTAATTATGAGGGTTATGGCTGAGATGGGGGCTTATATTTCCCTCCCCATTGAACATTTAATTGATATTTGTTGTTATTGAGGCCTCGGATATTGGAAGTGGGATAGAGAGGTTTCATGAAGATATAAAGAGGACCCATGTCTCTATCTGTGCCTGCCGTACTTGCTTATTTGAGCAACATTGCGCATGTCCATGTGTCATTGAGACCCTGCATGTCCATGTGTCATTGGGACCCTGCATGTCCATGTGTCATTGGGACCCTGCATGTCCATGTGTCATTGAGACCCTGCATGTCCATGTGTCATTGGGACCCTGCATGTCCATGTGTCATTGGGACCCTGCATGTCCATGTGTCATTGGGACCCTGCATGTCCATGTGTCATTGGGACCCTGCATGTCCATGTGTCATTGGGACCCTGCATGTCCATGTGTCATTGAGACCCTGCATGTCCATGTGTCATTGGGACCCTGCATGTCCATGTGTCATTGGGACCCTGCATGTCCATGTGTCATTGGGACCCTGCATGTCCATGTGTCATTGATACACTGCATGTCCATGTGTCCTTGAGACCCTGCATGTCGAGGTGTCATCGGGATCAATCAACAATCAACAAAACATATTAAGGGACGTCCTGAATTTCATCTCTCTTCAAGTAGCTACACTTTGCTATGACAAACTCACATTGAGTTGAGGAGTGGGGGTTTGAGCTAGAGTGCAGGACCCCTGATCCATGTCCTGTGTGTCTGTTAAATTTGGCCACAAGATGGCAGCGATATAGCTAAAAGCAACCCCTATGGTCTGGTATTATACATAGGGAGTCTACGGTAGTGTACCTGGAGGACCATGGTCTGGTAAGATACATAAGGAGTCTTGGGTAGTGTACCAGGAAGACTATGGTCTGGTAAGATACATAAGGAGTCTTGGATAGTGTACCAGGAGGACCATGGTCTGGTAAGATACATAGGGAGTCTATGGTAGTGTACCAGGAAGACCATGGTCTGGTAAGATACATAGGGAGTCTACGGTAGTGTTCCAGGAGGACCATGGTCTGGTAAGATACATAGGGAGTCTAGGGTAGTGTACCAGGAAGACTATGGTCTGGTAAGATACATAAGGAGTCTTGGGTAGTGTACCAGGAAGACTATGGTCTGGTAAGATACATAAGGAGTCTTGGGTAGTGTACCAGGAGGACCATTGTCTGGTAAGATACATAGGGAGTCTATGGTAGTGTACCAGGAAGACCATGGTCTGGTAAGATACATAGGGAGTCTACGGTAGTGTTCCAGGAGGACCATGGTCTGGTAAGATACATAGGGAGTCTAGGGTAGTGTACCAGGAAGACTATGGTCTGGTAAGATACATAGGGAGTCTAGGGTAGTGTACCAGGAAGACCATGGTCTGGTAAGATACATAGGGAGTCTAGGGTAGTGTACCAGGAAGACCATGGTCTGGTAAGATACATAGGGAGTCTATTGTAGTGTACCAGGAAGACTATGGCCTGGTAAGATACATAGGGAGTCTAGGGTAGTGTACCAGGAAGACCATGGTCTGGTAAGATACATAGGGAGTCAAGGGTAGTGTACCAGGAAGACCGTGTATGTCAGAGGACACTTGCATGTACCAGGAGGACCATGTATGTCAGAGGACACCTGCATGTACCAGGAGGACCACGGTCCTCCTGCTCACACTGTTGTTCTTCTATTTTTCTCTCCTCTTTCTCCTCGTTCTTCTTCACTCTTCCAGTTTCCTGGCAGTTGCATCATAAGTTGATTCCCAGCGAAGCCAGTTGGATGTTGAAGTCCTATCTGTGTTGTTACAAAATTATGGCTCAATTCTATTGCTTCCGCTAGAATTGTCAAAAACTTTAAGCTGTGTAGATATTATTGTTTCTTCTGCACCCTTTTCTTTTTGCCCCCAATTATTGACACTGAAGTATTTGGCCTGCTGGAGAATATGCCAGATATTAGAAAAGTACATTATATTTGTTTCTTTAAATAACTGTAATCATGTGCGGACAGTTAATGGGTAATGTACATTTAGAAGATGAACCTGGTCATATTTTTAGGACAGTTGATGACAGAATTGTATGCAGGGCTGGCAACATAAACATAGGCAACATAAACGGACGCTTAGGGGCCCTGTCCGCCAAGGGGCACCATACTGCTTGTGAGCCCAGGACAACTAGGGGAGAGGGGCCCCCCAAATATAATTTTGCTCAAAGACCCCAAAAGGCTGGAGCCGGCACTGGATGTATGGTCTTGATTACCTTGTTATAGTTATGAAGACGCTATAAAGTCATTCCATCAGGAACTGGTCTGACAAGGGTCTGAATAGCACAGTTAGATAAGAACACGGTATGTCGGTGGAAACCCTCAATAAACTCTGTTTTGATCAAGACCTACCAACTCATTAAAATGGTATTGATCCATTCAGTGCTATCTATGCTATCAGCTAATAAATGTTTTCCAGCGGCATAGTGACGGCATGGTTGTTACATGGCCAGAGAACCCATAATGCATCAATGATATGTTGTGTGCAAGTTCTCTCTCTACTTCACAGATCTAAGAGCATTGGCTGAGGCATGGGATATTCACCATAATATTTCTAACATCAGCCAATTTCCTTTAATATCAGTGAAGTACAGACCTTGATGGATGATTGAGAAGTGGACCTTGCTAACATAGGGTTAGAAAATCTAAACGAGGCATTTCCCACACATTTTCTAGCACAGCCTGTCAAAATATTGAAAAAGGTGACTGGTACAACAATCCAAGGCAGGTCCAAGGCTGTCACCCAGTATTATATGGAAAATCCATGGGGGAATGGTGTCAAACTAATTCCACTGAAAACAATGGGCTCGCTGGTTTTGTTATTTCTCTGGCTGTCAGAGTAAACGCAGTAAGCCATGTGATAGATGTAACATGCTTAACACTATAAAAACAAACATATCCCAGTAAACACTTTTCTTGAGCAAGAGAATAATCAATATCTAGTGGTTGACTTGAGCACGAGCTGTCCGCTGTTCAAATACTGTAGCAACCGAGAATATGCATTTATGTTGTGGATCTAGTTGCCACTTGTCTGTGCATCCTGCCTAAGAACCTGTTAGTACAGATCTGTACGAGCACAGAATATTCCCGGTTCCTCCTCTGGTCCTGAGATGTTGTGTGTGAATCCACCTGAATGTTGTTCCGAGACACAAGCATGTTGTTTTTTGAGGAGGAGTGAGCAAGACACACTAAACAGAGTTGTGAATTAACTCAGCTACTAAGATCCTCACATTAAACAGAGTTGTGAATTCACCCAGCTACTGAAGGTCCTTACACTAAACAGAGTTGTGAATTCAGCAAGCTACTGCAGATCCTCACAGTAAACAGAGTTGTGAATGAACCCAGCTACTAAGATCCTCACACTAAACAGGGTTGTGAATTCACCCAGCTACTGAAGGTCCTTACACTAAACAGAGTTGTGAATTCACCAAGTTACTGCAGATCCTCACAGTAAACAGAGTTGTGAATGAACTCAGCTACTGCAGATCCTTACAGTAAACAGAGTTGTGAATGAACCCAGCTACTGCAGATCCTCACAGTAAACAGAGATGTGAATTAAATAACCTGGCAATAATTATGTGTTGAATTGAGTCAATTGCTGAGCAGATCAAATGACAGGGCAGGGGTTGACTAATCTCTACAGACATGGTTGTCCTGGTTGGTGAAACATAATGCATGTCTGGTCTACTGGAGGAACGTGGCCTGTCCATGACTAGAAAGGGTTGCCTTCAGATGGAACAGGAAAGCAGTTCTCCAGACCTCCTGGATTGGATGTGTAAAATACCTGAAAACGTAATTTGGGAAATATTTATTTTTATTTTGAGCCACCAGGGTGTCATGACGATGTCTGTCTGTGAATAAATGAATATTTCACGTTTGTTGACGCGAGTGGGTGATACTGACGAATACAAGGACAGAGATACAAAATATAGAACTGATCTACTGTTAACACAATGTTTCATTTAGAGTATGTGTGTGTGTGTGCACGCAGGTGTGTGTGTTAAGACATCAAACACCCTCGCCTTGAATCACCTCTCTCCTCAAGTTTCACTTCAAAAAATATGTCTAGACAAGCATAAGCAAGCGTTTCTAGGTGAAAGGAAGGTGGAGAAAGACAAAGTCAAGCTTAAGACAGCCACGTTAAATTCCATTGGTGGTTCCTATTTTCAGGCTTTAATGCAGGTGCTCAGCACAGCCAACCACAAAGGCTTGCACTGTGCCACCAAGCTGGAATTGGCATCACTGCTTGCCTCCCAAATGGTCAGTTCCATAGTGAACTGCTTTTTACAGAGGACAGCAGGAAATCCATCAGAGTTCCGGAGGGTTCAGGTCATAAGCAGTGCCCTAGATAGGAAATAGGATGCTCTTTGTAACGCAGCCCCCAGTCTTTCAATGCCGCCTTTCTGGGGACTGGGAACCTGATTGATCCTGTATCTTTGAGGGCTTTATTTAAAAGGGACTGGTGCTTTATCAGTGGACCGTGTAATAGGAGATGGAGTATTTCACAGGTCTGATACTCTGCAATACCTTTCACCTCGCCCTCCTTTGTCTGCTCCCTTTCAGGACGGCCAGACTGAGTTAGTTATCCCACAAGTAGGTTAGCAACCAAAATTGCACCCTAGACTCTATATTTCTTTTTTTTTATTCAACAAATATCATCAGACATTAACAATTCTTCCAATGAGAGAACATGCTGTTTTTATTGGTTACTGGTTTCACTGGATAAAATATGTTAAGGGAACATTGCAATTTGGGAAGCAGATTTAAAGTTTTTATCTAAGAGATATTGTCAGAGATGTAATATCCGTCCACGGGTTATTCTCTTAATCTCCTTTCCTTAAAATCCTTACATTTGTATAGATTTTATTAAAAAAATCTGTATTTTCAAGCTAGTTATGGTTTCCATGTAGTCTGTACTAAAAAAGTGAAGGTGTGGATTAAGACTTTGATCCTCTACTGAGAAGAGATACATCTGGTAAATCCTATTGATGATCAATCTATAGTGCTAAATCCTATCGATGATCAATCCATTGTGTTATATCCTGCCAGAAAGTAACCTATAATCTTCAAACAATGTTTTTCCTTCCAAGATGCGTTTCATCTCCCTTGTCTCTATTTCCCATGTGTGTGACTCACTCTTGTCAAGTTGGCAGTTGCTTGTAAAATTCATTTATTCAACTCCACGGTATGTATATTTCCCTTGTTCTGTTGTAATTTCTGCGACAAAAGTCATCAACATCTTCTGATTTTACTATTAATGTGTACGGTACTTAAGTAATTGTATATTCCTATTACACTTGTTTGAAAACTATAATGATATTATAATATCTATCATATTTATACATATTTTTGACATCAATCTACACACATTTTCCCACAATAACAAAGAAAATACATTGTTTTCCTACAGTGTATTTGAATATCATTCAGAGGACTTTCACATTGCTTTAACCACATTTCTACATATTATTGTAAAAGGGATTACATATATTAAAAAAACAGAAATATTCCATTTACATAATTATTCCAACCCTTCGCTAGGACCATCAGAATTAAGTTCAGGGGTGTCCTGTTTCCATTGATTGTCCTTGAAATATGTTTGATTGATTGGAGTCCACAAATTGATTGGAGTCCACCATGGGTCAATTTAATTAAGGACATGAATTAAAAAGTTAAGCACCTGTCTAAATAAGGTCCTACTGTGGACTCCGCATGTCTGAGCAGCAAATACCAAGCCATGAAGTTGAAGGGTTAGGTCATAGAGCTCAGAAACAGGATTGTGTAGAGGCACTGATATCCTTCTGGAAGGTCACAAAGAACACAATTGCCTCTCATTCTTAAACTGGAGAATTTTGGAACAACAAGCACTCCTAATACAGCTGCCCGCCAGAAAAACTGAGCAACGAGGCTTAAGAGCTTTGGTCAGAGAAGTGACCATACTGACAGTGCTCCGAGTTCCTGTGTGGATATGGCGCTTGCCTGGCACTTGCTAGACTTCCTTGGGCGCCCCAAAGCCTTCTTCACAACCATTGAACCTCTCTCCTTGAAGTTCTTGATGATCCGATAAATGGTAGATTTAGGTACAATGCAGCAATATCCTTGCATGTGAAGGCCTTTTTGTGCAAATCAATCTTGACCACACTTGTTATCTTGCAGCTAACCATGATGAACAGAGGAAAACAATGATTTCAAGCCACACCCTCCTTTTAAAGCTTACAGTCTGTTATTCTAACTCAATCATTGTCACAGCCGTAGTGCAGTTCGGAACCAAACGTGTAAATGTTGTGGGTAACCCTAACCCTAACTGTACACGGGAAATAAAAGGGGCTGTATTAAAACATGTAGCGTATCCACAGAATAACAAACAACAAACAAACAAACAAACAATAAACTACACCGGGTGTGGATCCTAACTTAGCTTAAGTAGGCTCCCCAATCAGAGACAACTGACAACAGCTGCTTCTGAACAGCAGTGCCTAGAGGAACCTCTATACGGCACCTCTACACGGCACGTCCTGGCTGTGAGCCCGAGGCACAAAAGATGGCCAGGGGCCCCCAGCCAGGACGTGACAATCAGCATGAAAGAGTGACCTCCAGCCTTGCCCTCCTCAACACTTGTAAGAGAGGATCACTGATATTATGTCAGCTGGCCCTAATATGGCAGGGCTGTATTGTAGTGGAATTTTTTTCTGGGGATTAAATGCATTTTCATGGCCAAATTGTTTAAAAGGAACATTTGAGTGTGGAACACAAGTGTTCAATTGAAGAGATACTGGGGTTGTTGGTGAGCCCTCCTCCGGCATTTTAGGAGGAGAAGGCCTGATCCATTCTTATGTTTGTTCATGACCTTAATCTCTTAAAGTCTTCAGACTGAACAGGAACACACCACAGATGTTATCCAACCACGTTGTCTTCCAACCCGTCACTAGCATATGTCTAATTTCATATCTGTTGTCAGGGCTTCATATGCATACTTCAAATTGCTGAACCTTACTAATTTCCACCGCTGGGCACAGTTATTCTACAAGTTAACTTTGATAACTTATTAATATGTTTAATCAACTATTTTTTACATAAATTGGTGATAAACATTAGCAGTTATTTTTATTATAAAACATTTAACAAAGTGCAAACATTTAATAATGGGCCTTTTATTGTTATAGGCTTGCATTGTAACCCAAAAAATGAAATAGATTTCAGTTTTACAGTTAAAAATGCTGATTTCACAGTTTTACCAAAATGTTAAATTGTCAATGATAAAGGGCTATAGACACAATATTGCGTCGAAAAATGCACCTGTTACATTTTATTCATTTCTCCAGATTGGTTAATGATATAAGCTTACGGTTTTTCCACGTTGTAGGGGACAGTTTGCTGCAAAGAATGATGTTTGTGTATTTCTGTAAAGTAGAAGCCTTCCAAATCTCGATCACAAAACACTGTTATTTCAATCATTTCATAATCAAATCTGCTCTTGGATTTAACCATCAACCAATGTTGGTTGATATTTTACAGTTTTTGAAATAAATAATTCAGATTTTCTGTTTATTATGTTATATTTTCATACAATTAAACAACTTATAGTTGTTTTGAACCCCTGATATGCTGCAACGAAAGGGAAAGAAGGAGTAATTTCTATAGGGTGTGTTCCACGGATAGCAAATGGCACAACATAGCTGAAAGGCCCCTGCAGCACATTTACGAAAAGATACACATCATCATGAATACAACCCCCCCCCCCCAAAAAAAACCTCATAAGACAACACACAACAAATGTAGACATTTCTTTTCCAAACTCAAACAGAGTTTGGACACACACAAAGACACAAACACACACACACACACAGAGAAAGCATTTAATTATGTACTAAGACGCTGTCAGCAGGGAGTTGATCACAATTACATTTTGTCTTTAAAGAATCCTAAATTTCATTTTAGTCTTATTTTCTTTTTCTTAGTGTTATTGTTCACTACTTCATTTTTTAAAATGATATATGGCTGTCATCAAAACCTGTTTAGGGATTCCAGCAAGAGACATTTTCTTTTGAAATGATTGTGATGTCTGTGGCTTCCTTCAAAAAGCTGATATCTTCCCTACGAAGTTCCAAAACCAGTGCACTATCCAGCCCTAGACCGGGCCAAAACCAGTGCACTATCCAGCTCTAGACCGGGCCAAAACCAGTGCACTATCCAGCTTTAGACCGGGCCAAAACCAGTGCACTATCCAGCTCTAGACCGGGCCTAAACCAGTGCACTATCCAGCCTTGGACCAGGAACAAAACCAGTGCACTATCCAGCCCTAGACCGGGCCAAAACCAGTGCACTATCCAGGTCTAGACCAGGCCAAAACCAGTGAGCTATCCAGCCCGAGACCAGGCCAAAACCAGTGCAGTATCCAGCTCTAGACCAGATCAAAACCAATGCACTATCCAGCCCTAGACCGGCCAAAACCAGTGCACTATCCAGGTCTAGACCAGGCCAAAACCAGTGAGCTATCCAGCCCGAGACCAGGCCAAAACCAGTGCAGTATCCAGCTCTAGACCAGATCAAAACCAATGCACTATCCAGCCCTAGACCGTCCAAAACCAGTGAGCTATCCAGCCCAAAACCAGGCCAAAACCAGTGCACTATTAAGGGGGCCTCATCAGCTAAGGACTGCTAGGTGAAAGGGCCCCAAGTCAAACTATTCTTAGGGCCCACAAAAGGCAAGAGGCGGCCCTGGCCATGAACGTGTTTATTCAGATGTTTCCTCTAGCGCTCCCTCTCCCTCTATCATGGTTAATTGAATTTGTTCCATGAGGCTGTACCATGTGTCTTGAAGGATTGAGGTTAAGCTTAATCTTTCCAGGTGGAAGGTGCTGGAGGCTTTTGTCTCTATGGACAGATGGAAGGCTAGGTGTTTTGACTGGTGGGAACAAATGCTGTGTCAAGGAGAGGAGCTAGGCAGCAGAACAAAATAAATAATCTACATGAATATGCAGAGTGTGTGAGGAAGAAAATAAAAAAAAGATACAGAAAGTGTGTGAGGAGTGTGTGAGAATATACATTGTGTGTGGGGAGTGTGTGAGAAGATATAGAGTGTGTGAGAAGATACAGATTGTTTTAGGAGTGTGTGAGAAGATACAGATTGTGTGGGGAGTGTGTGAGAAGATATAGAGTGTGTGAGAAGATACAGAGTGTGTGGGGAGTGTGTGAGAACATATAGAGTGTTTGGGGATTGTGTGAGAAGATACCGTGTGTGTTAGGAAGGAGAGAAAGAGAGGGAGAAAGACTCAAAGAGAGAATGCACTGAAAGAGGGAGAAAGAGGGTAAAAAGCAGAAAGAGAGATAAAACCCCACACATCTTATTGTTGTTGCTGATGCATGATGAAAATGTTGGTGGTCAAAAGCATTAATGTTGTCTGTGTTGATTCTCAGATGGATGAACGAGGAAACAAGACCTATGAAAAAAACATGATGTGTTCAAAAACACAATGCAAGAGAAAATGAAGATAAAGAAAGGATGGATGAAAAACCAGATGGAATGCAAAACAAGATGAATAAACAAGAAGATGGATGAAAAAACAAATGAGGAAGAAACAAATAGGGTGAGACAACAAGATGGATGAAAAAAAATACAGATGAAATAACATGATGAATGAGAATACCAAATGGATACAGCTCCACATTTTACTCTCATATACTTTTTTACACCAATCTACACCAATGTCTGAAGCCAACACATGGCTGCGAGCAAGATAAAGTACTTCTCGATATAATACTAATACGTTTTTTATTGTTATTTTACGTCAGTCATGGACGAACAACATACCAAAACACCAATATACCGACATAGTACGTGTTGAACCAAGGAGGTAATGACGAACGGAACAACACCGGTGACAACGACACAGATAATATTGGGGCGTCAGGTCCCATAAACCTGGGAGCCTTTAGTCTGGTTCCAGCACTGCTGCCAGGAGCTCCGCAGACGTTGTTGGGGAAGTTTTCCGGGACCAAGGAGAGGATGAGGGAGAGGTAGAAGAGGAGCTACAAGCCTTGTCTTCCATTGATCGTTCTGGGGAACGTGTGATCGCTGGCGAGCAAGATGGATGAGCCCTCTGTCCTGGTTAGCCACCAGTGTGAATGTAGGGAATGCAGTTGGCGTCGCTTCACGGAATCATGGCTATCTGGGAACATAACGGACACGACAGTTGGGCTTGCCGGCATCACGCTTCTGTGGGCGGACAGGGATGAACAGAGCGTTGAGAGGAAAGGAGGAGGTCTCGCTGTTTTTATCAACAACAGATGGCGTAACCCTGGACACATGACTGTGAAAGCAAGCATATGAAACCCTTACTTTGAACTGCCGGTTCTGGAACTGAGGCCGAGAGTTTTAGCATGTTTTACTGGTGACTTGCACATTCCACCATGCGAGGGCCGTCACCCATTCAACTGTTGCGGGTCTACAGACGCCCCCCCCCTGCACGCAGATCAATGGTGACTTCAGACACGTTCCTTGTATTTCTTGTATTCATATTTATTTACTTAGTATTTTATCGACATGTCTATTGTTAATGTGGCTGCCACTTTAACAATAGTGTCATACCATTCTATACTAAACCAGATGAACGAAACGGTTCTGGAAGGATATCATACACATTATACTGTAGTGTCTGCATAGCTGTCTGTCTGACAGTATAGCTGTCTGTCTGCATATCTGTTTTTCTGACTGCATAGCTTTCTGTCTCTAACTGACTGCATTGCTGTCTGTCTGACTGCATAGCTGTCTGTCTGACTGCATAGCTGTCTGTCTGTCTGACTGCAAAGCTGTCTTTCAGTCTGACTGCAAAGCTGTCTGTCTGTCTGTCCGTATATTTGTCTGTCTGCATATCGTTCTGACTGCATATCTGTCTGACTGCAAATCTGTCTGACTGCCCAGGTCTCTGTTTACATCTTTGTCTGCATCTTTGCTTTGCAATGGAGTAAAAATTCAAAGCATCCTGTGAGTTATCAGACAACAGGTTTCCTTCCTTCAGAACACAGGAAATGAATGCATAGATCAAACAGTTTGAAGGCAGCTGGGGAACTGTGCTATTCACATGGATTTGTGTCCTAAATACCCCTCCATTTCCATATTTGGCACAATGGATGTTGGTCAGTAGTAGTGCACTATGAAGGGATTAGAGCACCAGTTGGGTATAAGACTATTTAGCAGAGCATATCTTCTTGACAAACTAAAAACTGCAGTATGGTTCAATAATAGCACTAATGAGAATTGTGATAGCAATGCGTTTGATGGATGTGGGTTGCTTTAAGACGTGAATTGAAAGACCCAGTAAATTCATGATTTTAAAGTTGAATTGAAGTGGTATAGCGGATGGACAACTGCCATTTTAATTTAGTGTTAAATAAATATAATTGATTTCAGTAGGAGGCTCTTTAGTCTATAGAGATCCCCAACCCACCTAGTCCATAGAGAACCACAACCCCCCTAGTCTATAGAGAACCCCAACCCACCTAGTCTATAGAGATCCCCAACCCACCTAGTCTATAGAGAACCCCAACCCACCTAGTCTATAGAGATCCCCTTAGACTATAGAGAACCCCAACCCACCTAGGCTATAGAGAACCCCAACCCACCCAGTCTATAGAGATCCCCAACCCACCTAGTCTATAGAGAACCCCAACCCACCTAGTCTATAGAGA
>JACXGK010009405.1:0-20088 GCA_016801125.1 Novumbra hubbsi
ATACCAATGTGCATGTCTTATACCAGTCTGCATACCTTATACCAATGTGCATGTCTTATACCAGTCTGCATACCTTATACCAATGTGCATGTCTTATACCAGTCTGCATACCCCATACCAATGTGCATGTCTTATACCAGCCTGCATACCCCATACCAATGTGCATGTCTTATACCAGACTGCATACCCCATACCAATGTGCATGTCTTATACCAGCCTGCATACCCCATACAAATGTGCATGTCTTATACCAGTCTGCATACCCCATACCAATGTGCATGTCTTATACCAGTCTGCATACCCCATACCAATGTGCATGTCTTATACCAGTCTGCATACCTTATACCAGTTTGTATGCCTTATACCAATCTGTATACCTTTTCACAAGTCTGTATGTCATAAACCGATCTATATGTCTTATACCAGTGAGCATTCCTTATACCAGGGTGTATGTCTTATACCAGTCTGTGTCTTCTACCAGTATGTATATCTTATGTCAATGATTATGCTGTGTATTTATTCAAAGTATCTGGTACCTATAAAAGCTAACTTGTTCGGGGTCAAGTTGTCATTGACATTGTACCTCGGACCAGTGTGAGTTAATCTGACATAGCTAGGGCACCTTCGGCAATACTGCAATTCTGCTTTGATTGAATTGAGCCTTAGGTCCCCGCACACATTCATCTACAAGATGAGATGGTAATTCTAGAGAAGGTTAAATGATCAACTAGGTCTGTTGTTTGGATTGAAATGTTGACATGACTTTCAGACCTGAAGGTACACATTGTATTCATTTTTTCTTTCCTTTGTGAACTAAGTTTGTTAAACCTTGTCGGGTACAAAGGACTTAAGGGAATTGTCCCAAACATGCAAAACAACAGTTGTCACTGTAAGTACACTCAATCAAAATGAATGTTAAAAGTATTGGAAAATTCTACATATATACATATATATGTGCATGCATACAGTATATGTAAATAGTTCTGATGCCTTGAGAATCCAATACTTAGGTCAATAATGTGTAAACATTGCCTAGATACACGTGCATGCACTGTCTTTTAAGGATTCCTGCAAATAACATGAAGACACATTCTCAGCTACCCCCGCCAATTACGAACCTGCACTTAATGAACGGGCTGTGGCGGTGAGAGGCTGTTCGCGATGACCTCATCCGCGTGGAGCCAACGAGCCTGTTATTGGGTTAACTGCGGCAGCAATGTGTCTTGTCACTTTGCGGAGACAAGGCTGATACCATCTTGTGAATGGAATTAGATTGTCATTGATGTGTCAAGGCGGAGTGGGAACAACAGATCGATGGCAAATTACAGCACGAGATGTGGAGATCTGAGGAGAGGAGAGGTGCTGCAGACGAGATCAGAGAGGCCGGGTGTTGTTGTAGGGAAAAAGTTGTTCTCGTCCCGCTCTCTCCTCCAAGGCCCTCGCTTGGCTTGGAGCTATCTCACCACACTGAGGGGGGGGGAGAACAACACAAACCAATTCCAATACAGCACTAATGGGCCACATCATGCCAATACAATAGAGAATGGGCCTTTCAGCTCCAGTCAATAGTGAGTAAATGAAAATGTAACCTTTCATTAAATGTGGTCCTTGTATTATCTCTCCTGTTTTCAGTTTGGTGCTTGCTCTTACATTTACTGACACATTCTCCCGCAGTGTCTGTATGTAAATGTAACGAGAAGACAGTAAGGGAAGTGAGGTCCTGTGAAGGCATGACCCTCTGTTGTTGTAGGACAGCCGATATAATGAGCCTTGTGAGTACCAACAAAATGGTATTTGTACAGATTCAAATGTTGCGCTGAAACCAAAGTAAAACGTCATTGAACGAAACCATCATGTGTAGGAGTGACTCCAGGAGTGATGTGCACAACCCAGGAAAAGGAATAAGGGAACAATTGTACCCCTGACCACATTACTGTACAAACACAACAACATAGCCACCCAAGCGCCAGTACCTCCATTGACCCCTGTGCTTTGGACTGGGTAACGGCATTGGAGTGAGGTGATAAATCTCTAGGCGTCCTGTCTCCACTGGAAGAACAGGCTCAGGGCTACTTTCCACTGTGGGCAACCTGCCCTTTTAATTAATTAGCGCTAGCAAGAAGTGCCTGCCCACGGGGGGAGGTAGCCTAGCCCCTCAGTGTCCTGCCAAGGTGATAATGTCCGTAAGGTGAAGAGAGTGCTTGATGCTTTGCTAAATCTGCACTAAATATATGCAGGCAACCCCCTCCCCGAGCCGACACGACCCCAAGAGAAATACCAAAAGCGTTTGACCCACGTCCACTTCTAGGGTTAGGGTTATGGTTAGGGTTAGTTAGGGTTAGTTACTTCTAGGCTTCTCCCATTGTAGACTGCGGTGTATCAACAACATGAGAGGCAACATGCCCTTAGCACAACACAGAACAAAGTAAGCTCTTTAAGTAGAATAGGACAAGCCTATTTAAGGCTGTTCACTGGAAACGCAGAGCTTTTGGATTCTACATTTTCACGTTGCACATCCAGGGGTTTAGAAGGAAGACGAAGGACAGAACCGTCCCGCTGATCTGAATTGTGAGACGGACCATTTTCAACTTCTGGTTTCTTCCGCGCCTTGTTGCCCCCTGTCTTTGCGTGCACGTGCAAGAGCACGTGAGAGGGCTGAACGTGGCCCTTGTTGTGTGTGCAAACTTCTCCCTCTGTCTCAAGTAATGAGCATGTGCACCTTTCCCTGCCCGGGGCCTTCATACACAATTTAGCCAGAAAGCCACGGCTGATCATGATTTAGCTTTTGACACCGTTAGCCCCGGGGCGAGGGGAGACTAATACAGATATCTGACTTCCAGCGCGCGGCTGAGGCAGAGGGGAGAAAAAGTGAGAGGCCTTTTATTGACTAAATGATAAAGAGGTTTGTAATGATAAATAACAGTCATTTTATTGTGGAATTCCCAGAAAAGACACATTTCCACGCGATGCATTAAAGGGAAATGCTATGGAGTCGGTGGCCTCCATCTCCCCGAAGCACGGCATCTGCCGGTGCTCCCATATCCTTGTCCGGGAGTAGAGGTCACAAATTGCATTAAGACCCCGGCTATTAATACTGCATAAACATAATGCACAATGGCAGTGGTGTCCTGGCTGGCCCAGGAAGAAGGCTGCGGATGAGCCAGCCAGCGGTGCTTATGGGCAATGTTTGGCCTCCCTCTCACAGCGCGCCCCACACGCTGTTTCGCTAGCACAACGGGGTGGCCGGGGAGAGGATCTACGCCTGGCGCCCACAGAGAAGCATTCAAACCAGATGCTACACTAGGGCTACAAGTCACGGTGGCGCTTGGGAAGGAAGTCACGCAGGCCATCTGGGCTCTGAAGTTAGGCTGCGCTAGACATTGTGTTCCAGGTTAGACATTCGGTCGGTTCTGTGATTTTTCGTCCGACTAGATTACAGTTTGTAGACAGTTGCTAGCAGCTAACACACTGAAGCCGGTTCTGTAAGCAATATACACAAATCTACTTTGCTAGAGTCGAGAATGAAGACCATTCATTCCAAGCCACCAGCATTTACATGTTTCAACACAAATATGTTTTATTCACACTTTTTGAAAACTCTATGACAACTCTCTTTGTTTAAACTGAATTCCTATAAGCGTGGGGTACTCCAACCCATCTCCCGGAGAGCAACTACACCCTTACAGAAACTCTTCAGGAACAGGGTTAAGCTTAGTCTAGGACTACAAAATCAAATTCAATAGAAAACTCCATTGAGTTTGTTGATTTAGCCCTAGACTTTATCTGTGTCTGTGAAACCCGCCAATAGTGTTTACACCTCAATAACTGTTTGTTAGGAGTGTAAAATTGTGATGATTTGAGTTTGGAGTTTATTACATGACAACATGGTGCCAAATGTACTTGACAAACAGAGCTGTGCGATTTCAGATTTTTATAGATAATTTAATAATGCTTATGGATTGGGATAAATGGTCTTCCATCTGGAATAAAAAAATAATAATAGTGCGCGTTAATAAAATCAGTTTGCCGTTGTGAAAATGTGTGCAGTGGGTTAGTAGAGTGTGTGTTTGCGTGTGTGTGTGTATGCAGTGTGTGTGTGTGTCTACAGTGTGTGTCTCTCTGTCTGCAGTCTGTGTGTGTTTATAGTGTGTGTTTGTCTGTCTTCAGTGTGTGCGTCTGCAGTGTGTGTGTGTGTGCCTTCACTGACTTTCGAGAGCCAGTTGCTGAATACTGAATTGAGAATGGCCCAGAAATGAACAGTCAAATCCAATTAAATTACTCAAATTAAATTGTATAATGGTTATGGAACACCTGATCAAATTACTCACATTCAGGGGAATTCGACAGCAACCAATTAGTTCAAAGTATAAAGTTCACACGCTTAAATGAACACCAGGAGAACGAGGCCTTGATTTGAGCGAAATGATATATCATAATTACATCACATAAGAAAAATCACAAATTATGGAGCTTTGCTTTTAATAAGAAAATGAAAATGGCTAATAGGTCCTGATATGACAAATGCACCTCTGTCTACAGTATGCTGGGCCTGCCTGACATGCACAAATAATAATGATTATTGGAGCGATGGCTGTTTCTAAAGAAGGGCAAGAAATGGAACTTTGTCAATAAAAAACAAACTTGTTAGCATTTATGTATGCTATGCTAGCAGGAAAGGTTTCTCTGCAATTATCACATTCTTTAACAACTCCTGGACTAATTGTACATGGAACCTTCTGACCTTTTTTTGTTACATTTTAAATTTAGCTTTTCAAGGTGCCTTTTCAAGGTGATGTAAGTGAGTAATGCGATGCAAAATAATTATTTTAATTGACTTTCTGTAAATTTAGCTTCACTTGTCCAACACTTCCTACTTTAAAAGTGAACCATTTTCCCTAATAAAGTTATTAATCCTGGTCGCACAGTAATTATCGTTGTAATTATGGTGTAATTGCACATTGATCAAGGACACCTCATATAGCGGGGAGATAGGTTTGGTCTTGATTACACCCGCGCCGCATTAAGACATTAATCCCGCACGCAATACCATCTTCTACGGTGGAGAGTGTGGGTCTGCTTCGGCCCATATATCCAGCAAATAACCATAAACGCTGTAACATGATAATACTGGTTTAATTACCCCTGGACAGCCCACTTACAAACCTATTGCTGCTGCAGTCAATATCCCCCAAGATCCATTCATGCTTCAGCTGATGGTTAACTTGGGAGCTTTTGCCGAGTGCTTTACCCTAATTGATATCCTTATTTAGCAAGAGGGAGAGCCAGTGGGAGACGAATGGAGTTAAATGGAGCAGTTTACGGTACTGTAAACCAGATCCCATACCACCATGGCTGACTGCGGTTGGACATGATTTATCCTGTTAATTTGCTGTTTTAAAGTATTACGTCCGTTCAGCCCTTTCTCATATTTAACCAGAAAGAGCGGGGTTCTGCTGGGTTCCCTACAGAAGCTCTTGTTGGGATATTGTTTTACAGTGAATTAAACCTGATTATGCTTTTAGTATTCCCCTGCCGCTCAGCCTGGCCTTGGTCAGAGAGGCGAGGGAGCCTTTGCCATGTACCTGAGGGCATGTGGTACAGCCACTGAACACACTTAACACTCACTTACTACCCCGTTCAAGCAGAGCAGAGAAACGCACCCCTTAGAGCCCTGTCGACCAGCTGGATATTTACAAATATTATTTATTTTTCAGCGCTGGAAGTTGATCTACACTGCTGCCAGTTCTACCTGAGATTCAGACTCCAAAACACAATTCTAGGGAACAAGAGGGAGTAAGCCGGCTGTCTTTTTCTATCTAGTCAGGACACTTAACGAACAGCACTCCATGGCAAACACAAAATAGACACCACCCAAAGGAAATGTGTTACTTTAAAATACATATTATAAATAGCATAGTAACTTCAACAGTGTATCGGTTGGAATATCTAAGTACGTACAATGCACTAAGTATTATTTTTACTTTGGTATAAGGAGGCATTCCAAAAGGGTTTGAAACAATGGGCAGTAATTTTGCCAACAGGTCAGACAAAATGAAGTTATCGAGAACAATTTGAAAATAGGATTATGCTTTAAGTGGGTTTGTAGGTCTTTCCCTCGTATTTCTCATTCCCCAGATATGTCTCCCTTAACAGCTCAGAGTAATTAGCGAAGACCACATGACAAAGGTAGAGTAGCTACCGTATACAGAGAAGGCAGCTCTCATCTTTAATTTGAAGAGATGAGACACTCTGTGGGGGCTTGCAGAGAGCATCAAGCAAATAAGTTGGGTCCTTTCACCAAGGTCGCCTTAGGAAAACTAAAAAGTCTCAGAATAACCAATTCCATTGAATGCACTAGGTAGATCGGTACCCCAACATTGTAATAAAGAAATACTAATTTTGCACAGTATTTTGAACCATTTTGCATATGTCGTAAGACCAAACAGCATATTTGTTTTACTAAAAAAGAAAAGCTCATATTTGAGTGATACCTCAGTAAGTCCTTTAGGGTCGGCCATTAGTCACATGCTTGAGCAGGAAGTCAGCCTCAAATGGCCTCCAATCTCCAACGAGCGCGGTCAGCTCATTCTTTACTGTCAAGATGAAGAAGAGCATCAAACTTGAGTCAATAAAGTAATATGAAATTCTTGATATCGAAATGTGACGCGGTAGACTGATTAAGTGCCCAGGCCCCTGTTGTGATGCTGTCTGTATTCTGGAGGGGGGAGGAGAGGGTGAGAAAGGAGGGTGAGGTGGGAGTTAGTAGGGACAAGCACAGGAAAGGAGGGCGGTGGGGGGTAGGGAGAAAGCCCCTGGTGTTTCGCTTGTGTTGTTTATATTTCTCAGTCTGAAAGGTAACATGTTTAGTTGTTTATTTCATGGAGCAAGAAGCCACAGGTCATAAACACCTCAGATATTCATTACGTAGGCCACAATGACAACATACGTGACACTATTCAAAATCCAGACAATACCAGATTATTGTGAAGATGTAATGACTTGACCTACAATTATTATTACAAACTTGGTTTTTGGCCCGCCTGTTTAAGCTGTTTTAGGTAAAGTCATAAGAAAGCAAATAAGTGCCTTTACAGATACCCAGTCTGAAATACCAAAGAACAAGCAACAACAAGAACTAATGCACAATTGTTAGGAAAACCTCCCTAGTGGGGTCGGAACCTGGGAAGAAACCTAAAGAGGAGCCAGACCCTGACGGATGGCCAGTCATCTTCTGGCTCTGCATGGTGAAGATAAGATTTGATCACCTTTTTGCGATGTAAACAGTTGGGACTGAGACAAGACAGACCCTAGTTCCCTGGCATAATATGAAAGAAATGTAACTCTAGGGGAATGAGCTGGGTATAATTGAATATAATCAAATGTAAAATTATTATTTTGATATGACAAATCATTCATCAATAGAGCTAAAAAGGAAAGCCTAATGTAGTTAATTAATCTGGTTATTAATCTAAAAATATAATCTGGACTGAAAACACATTTTAACAAACGTATGATTTGCAAATTTTTTTATTCACATTAGTAATGATCTGATATGACCTACAATGCAAATACAATGTTTTTAAGAGGGTTTTATTAGGGGAGGTGAGGACGTGGAAGTTGCAGGAATTAATGGACATTTAAAAAGGTTTTGTATGTCTGTCATCTCTGTCTGAGTGTGACCAATTGTCGCCAGCGCTCACTGGTTCTAACGTCGATCTGCTTTTTGCCTTCCTACTTGATTCGCTCAGCGCTAGCTGCCTGTGGCTGTGTACACCATTTGTTGTGTTTATCAATGCCGGGAGTTTCTGTTTACTAACTCCGGTTGCTAGCTAGCTAGCAAGAACAGCAACACTGTAGTGGTATGATGCCAATCTACCCAGGTAGGATACCAGATAATTAGATTGTTGAAAATCAAAATTGCTCAACAGGAGATAAAGCAGGTGATGTTGCCACTACTAGTATCGAAAGAGCTGGATATGTAGCTAATGTTTGTGTATTTAATGACAACGTAGCTTCGTAATACCAAATGAAATATCTTCCCGCTTATTCCAACCAATGATACGAATGATAACATTTCCGTCCATTTTGCTATAGGAAGGATTGTACGGTTTGAACTATTGTACAGGGAACCAGTGGAAAAGTGTATCTAACACGCCGGAAAGAAAAATGTGTCTCATATTTGTGTCTCATATTTGCTTAAAATATCCTGGATGAATCAGTGCACCCTTCCAAGGCAAATCGAACATGGCTAGGCAAAAATAACAAGCATCTTTTGCGCAATAATTTTCATGTTATAAGGCACGTCGTTTTAACCGTGTCTGGAAAGGGTATCTGGTTCAGTACAACATTTGAGAACACAAAAAGGTTGAAAGACAGATACAGATTTATTGGCTTCTCTAAAGCATCATACTCAGAATTTGTATGTCAATGTATTGTGAAATTTCCCTCCCACAGAATTGTTCACTTGTGCATTGCATTTCTGTTGTTTAGGCCACGTTTATTGACATCTTCACATCAGACCTGTATAGTGTTTATAGTGTGTAGTGTTTTTAGTATGGTACAACAGATAACCTTTTTCATAGGAAAATATATTTTTTTCAGATAATTTAATTATTACTAATGTTTTAGTTGTTGTTTTACAGAGTTATCACTAAAATAACTCATGAGTAAGGATTTATCTGAAGACTAACCTTGGCCTACAAAAGACTGGTGCCCATTAATAATTAAATCTTTTTTCACACTTTTACTGGACCTTCAAATAAAAACAACTACTTTGATGATGTGGATGGAACCTGCTGAATAAACAACTAAGGGCACACTACGGTTGTAGCTGTTGCTGTTGTTCCGGCAGGTTCTGAATGATATACCTCCTGCATTCAGATGTCTACCAGCCAAGTCAAGACACAAGTGAAGACAAAAGAAAAAATGAGCAGGTACATTTCCATTCTCTGTTCCCCTCTCTTTCTCCTCATTACGTCAGGGAATGGATTGCCTGACGCCCCGGTGCGCCGATCTTTGCTCATTGTTCTGCTAATTCAAAGTGGTGGCGAGGATGGTCGGTGTCTCCTGATAACGGGTCATGATATCTACAATTAGAACATAAAAGGGGGGAACACGATTCCAGGGCCCCGGGGGAGGTGCCCGAAGGGTCATAGTGTAAATAGGGACAGAACGTGTGTGGTGAACAGTCAGCAAACACAGTGAGTGGGTTAAAAACTCTCCCCGCAAATAACTCACACACCGCCCCAACCCTACACATAAAACACACAGCCTGTGTGAACTTGGAAATGTTTCTAGTTAATTCGTACTCTCGTGTACAGTTTCTTTGCCAGTCTGTATGCAGCATAGCAACATATGACATATAAGCCCTTATCATGTTGGTTACTAGACGGTCGGTAAACATCAGAGGTGACTAGTAACTCAACACTTTTGATGGGCACAGCTCAGCTGGAGTGAGCTTTGCATCAATGTGGGACAGGCTGGGCCCTATTTATTATTTAAAAAGCAGAGTTTTATTTGGATTCTCACTGACTGGGGCACTACATAAATACGAAGTATAGCACACGTGCTTGTCTGAATTCCACATCGCTAATCCATGCAGCCGTATTAGAGTTGCGGTGCCCCGGGTGAAGAAGTCCATTTCTGTGTATCACATTCCTACAGTAGGGAGGATTAAATACATTCAGTCATTTTCTGCATACTTAGTAAACATGGTCTGTCAACCTGCAACTCCCACTTGTCACTCACCCTCCCAGTCGGGGTGAACTACCACCAAACTTCAGAGACATGTTGGGGGGGGGGGATGTGGTTTAGCACCGTGGCTCTGGGCAACGCACGGAGCAGGTTGTTATGTGCTGCAACGCTAATAGGTTCCACTTCTCGGCGCGGTCCGTTAGCCTGTGCTGACAAGTCTTGACACTTCATACACTATCTTCCACCCTTTTTTTAATCATTTCTGATAGGCCCTCTCCGGGATGCCATCTATTTAATTTGAGAGGGTGAGCCACCAAACATTTTTTTTGTATCCCCTAAATAGAGTTCTGTCTCAACACGTCTGACGTCTATTGTGAACCATTGAAAGAAGCTACCTGGTGAATCCTCACTTGGGCTGAGGAAGTTGAAATGTGAAAGTTGGGATAAGATACGAGTTCAAGACACAAGTTCTGGAACAGACAATTAACAAGGTGGCAAAAAACATTGTAAGCAAACAGATCAAATACATTGAGAAATCAACGAAGACAAAAACACTGACAAATTAGCACAGATAAATTAACACAAATACACTGAGAAATGAACACTGCAAAGTCTGTAAAGTTGCATTAGTTTATCATATGTCTTCTTTATTTAACAGGTACATTGACTAAGAACACAATGACATTTACAGCAGCCAGCTATGATTCATTACAGTTAACTGTCTTGCTCATTAACAGAACAATGGATTGTCACCTTTCCTAGTTTGACACTCAATTGAGTCTCCTTTTGGTAATTGTTCAGGTGTTCTAACTGGTAGACTACTTAAAGATATATTCTTTCTGGCTCCTCCATTTTCTGGCCTATACAGACAATTTTCACAAAGTTTTCTAAATTAAAGAATCAAATTAAAGCTAAAGCATGAGCACAGCATGAACACTCATACAGTATATATCTCTTCTTGCTGTTGTTGATTGACCCCTCCGGAAATTCCATACTAGAAATAATCAGAACAGTTTGATCTGGTATTTGATCAGATTCACCATTCTATTCTCAGCATTTGTCATGTTACATTTTATCTATCTTGACAGAAATTCCAGACAACTCATTTGATAGATCGTAAGCAAAATATTGTAACCCTCAATGTTTTACAACGTTTTTAATGTTTCAGATGTCTTGCAATCCGATAAAGTTTATGGAATATGACCACAAACGTTAGTCATCAAAGTTACTAGTAAATGATTCATAGTAGGGGACTAATGCATTTCTATTGGAGTCAGAAAGATTTATTTTCTAACTTTCGGTGGATGTAAGGGTAATGTCACATGGGATTATCACATGCAATTTCTGTATAGTTCTACAAACATCACTCAATAAAAATGGGACAATTCCACATGATAATCATAAACAAACCATTACATCATATTGCTGTAATTGTCATGAGACCCTATCAACAACAATCTATTTGGAAACAAAAGACCAAAAAGCCCAAAAGGCAGGGTCTTTCTGTGCGGTGTATGATATTATCTTTCCAGATCGAGATTTCATACGTTATTGGTTTAGACTGAGAATAAATGTTTGTATAAAGTATGTTGGTTTGTACTGGGGCAGACATAGATAGCTGGAAGCTCCTTTTGCTTGTCCTTTGCTTGGAACCTGTGGGAATTTCACATGCAGAGAGTGTTTTGAGAAATTTTTTCCTGTACTTCCAACCTCTCTACATAATGCCATTCAACACATACATTTTGAAACAAATTGTTTGCGTTACCATAATTTTTGCCGGAGATTGGTACAGCTATTTATACTATTTGAAATGGTTGATATAATTATTAATTACGCAATATTACTGAATGGAAAAAGTTTGTATTTAGTTTCCGCCCTCCAGCTTTAAATGGGAACAGCCATGTTGAGCTAAGCTAAACAAGAACAGACAATAATGTGGTTTACAATGTCCTTCAGTTGCTGATAATGGTCATGGATTTTAGCAGAACAAGCAGGACATGTTTTTTGCATTTAGTTGTTTGCCGTTATTCAGTGTCCATAAGTGGTATTTTATTAAAGTCAGGCAACCTCAACAGACCCTAATACACTTCAACATCCACATGACAACGATGGACCCAAAATACATCATTAAATTTGACTGTTTTACTATTTACGTATCAAATGGGGACAAACTGCCTCAGAGCTTTTAGTGACATCTCTTTAACACTGTTAACTCCATCTGCTATCTCTCCCGTACCTTCTTGGGTAGTAAAAATGCCTGGTCTGATATCACAGCTGAAACAATCGTAAATCAGACAAGTCCTTCGTTCAAGCGCATGCATTCTTTCGCTTACATTAATGCTTGCGCTCTCCCAGGACGTCGGTGACTATTGCCAAAAGCAAATGCTTCGTGGGTTGCGTTGAGAATGCAGTTTGCTTCCGCTGTACAGCGTGATACTGCCCTAGCAGACAATCCCGCAAATGAGATGTGTGAGTAGGTGTGTGTAGGCTGAGGACTCCCCACTGGCCCATTGTCTGATGGGCTTCACAGTAAAATGTCATTATTACTGCTCTTACCCTGCCATCTACTGGTCCACCTCTAACCAGCTCCCATTCCTCTTTCTGGGGGAGCATTATCTGTCCTGCACATCCCAATATGTCATCCTCTTTCCTCCTACCGATGAAGGGAGAGCCAAAGAGAGATGAGGGCGGTGGGGGGGGGGTACAGGGCCGGTGATTGTTATCGAAAAATAAGCATGGTGTTTGAAAGGGGTTTTAATTGAGGCATTCGTTATGTTTGAAAAGGTGAAGTCCTCAGGGCAGTTGCTGGGACTATCCTCAGACATTAATAAAGAATGGCATCTTTTGACTTTCCCTTTGAAACCACAACCTTAAATGGTCTAAATATAGTGAAAGGCAGACACAGTAATTCCCCGTACCTCTGGGGGATGCGTTGCTGGACGGGACAGACAGAAGAGGATGGTCCTCCAATTAACAGCCCAGGAGAGCCAAGTCCCTGAAATAAGAGGCAGACGTCCCTTCTGCCCTCCACCCCTCTCTGCCTCCCCCTTTCTCTCCCCTCTCGGTAATCATGTCATTAATAATACCAGGGGCTCTGATAGTCCAGCTAATAAGAGGAATCCGGTCTGCATATTTCCGAGGCTTACCAGAAAGGAAGTGGCCATTGTTTGTGTCTGGTCGTGGCATAAGAGTAGCTTAGGAAGACATATTTCATTAAGTAAAGGATGCTGTTCATTAACTATTTAATACCAGTTTGTTGTTAAAATGTTTACCCTATTTGTATTAGAGTGATTGACAGCAGGGTGCCTGCAGTTGGGTGGGCGTTGTTTGCAGAAATGTTAATTTTAATCATCATTTAAATATTGTCACTGAGTAAGACAGCGGTAAGTTTATAGTAATTTAACTCCTTGTGATTAAATAGGTTTGTAGCATTTAACATGACCAAATGAAACATTTGGAATTACAATAGTATCCATATCAAGTCTAAATATAAAGTTTAAAGTATAACATTTTTAATTATTATATAAACAATTAAAGTTCTGAATATTGCTATATTAATGTAAAAGGTTTTACAAAACAGACATAACTGAGAGAGCCCATTCCTTTACAACTCATAAAACATATCCAAAATATATGAATTAATTCATTAATTAATACTTGTTTCAAATTACAAGCTGGGCATGGTTGCTATGAAACTAGCATGTCATAATAGTTAGCACAGCATAGCTGCCTCATCACCTCATGAATGTAAAATGCCTCTTTCTTTGTCCGCAGCAAGCCAATTCTTATTGACAGGTAATTTATTGCCACAACTAAATGAACATTTTAACAAGGCTCTTCCTATCTATTTAACTTGTGAAATGTTATGTAAGGTAAGCTATTTTAGCCATCTATGCTAGAAAATGGAAGCAATTTCAGCCAGCTAATTAACACCTCCACTGGATAAGAAACTGCCTAACTAGTTAAGCTGAGGATCAGCAACTGTTCATGCTAGAAACATCATAAGCTGGTTTGGCTGCTGAACAGCTTATTGTTTGGCTGCTAAACTCTTTAATGGACACATCAATGTTGGTTTTAGCTGGTCTGTCAACATCAGTATTGTCAATTACCAGCTTCACCAGCACCAAACCACCACTGCCCAGCTAGGACCAGCTAGACAACTTCTTTTTTTAGCAAGGCTAGATAGCCTAGCCAAGCCAACATGTTCCAGAATACATTACCCAGCAAAGAGCTCAACAACTCAGCTATTGGCTAAAAATGTCCCCTGGCATGGCTGTAAAATGCCTTGCTACCGAGAATGGCCATTAAGTTGTACCAACGGCGGGTGTAAAGATGCTATTTCCATTCCTGATCAGATGATCTGATTTGGGAATTCACCGCTCAAAGCTGCAGGCCCACCACAAGGCCACACTGCGATTCTATTGACAGCACAATGTTATCTTTGGAGGGCAGCCAGTAGACCAAACGTTACTCTGGTCAAAAGAAAGAACAGAGTCCTACAGAGTGACCACAGAGGTTACGAGTTAGAGTTATCGCACAGCCTTTTGTGTGCCTTTGTGCTTTAGACAACCTTTGCTTTAGACGAAAAAGATGGCTTCCACTAGATAACGCAGACCCTCTTTTTAGTCTGCAGTGAACAACAAAGTATTTTGAACTCAGTATTTAAAACAAACTGGCGACAGAGGAACGATATTGAGAAAACAAACCCAACATGTAAAACTGCATACATTTTGTGGTAAAGTCTCATTTTAGGTACAGCCGTGGATCAATTCAAATATCCTTTTGGTGACAAGGATTTACCATTATTCCCACATAATGCTTGCGATGTGTAGTATTTGGCAACAGGGAACACTTCACGCCTGCACAGTGTGCATCCACGCCAAAGATCCATTGTTTTTCTTGTTATTCAAATACAAAAAAAACTATGTAAACCTCAATCGCTCTTGCATCAAACCCACACAAGAGAACTCCAGTTACTATGAAAAACCGCCCTCACAAGGTTCTTTCTGTCACATCGGGGACAATTTACATTGCCAAACCACATGAAAAGTGTTTAGACTTCACTTTGTACGACTTTGTACTTTCCGCAGTTCTTCCTGGTTAAATATTTCTTCCTCATTCTATTCTGGAGATGATAAATAAAAGTCATTAAAAACACAAAAACAAAAAAGTGTCTTGAAGCACACAATGTGTAAGTTGGGAAGAGTGTGTAGCATTGTGAATAAGTGACCAAGCTCAGGTGTGATCTGTTATTCAGACAGGTTCGCTGCACTTCCACATGGTAAAAATTTCCCCCGGGGCATCTGCCATTTTTCAGTGTCATGGATTTAAATCTTTGTAGCACTGAAGTCTTCCAATCACGAACATACATCACTTACCAGAGAAAGGTTGGGTTGCAGTAACCAACAAAATATTTTGGACACAGTATTTAAAACAAGCTGCTATTAAACTGCACTCTGAATGCAATCTTTTTTGTGAAGACGTAGCTTGCTGTTGATACATCAGCTTGTCAGACTATAGCACTGGTGTACCAGTGGGCTGACAGCTGTTGCTGTTGAGTAGGTGTTGTAAAGAAGAGCAGGATAATGTTGAACTATCTCATGTGCTTTACACCACCTACTCACCCTGCTAGCATTACAGCATTAAGGTCTGACCATCTGATTTATCAACTTCTAGTTATGGACTCTGCATCTGTTATCTAACATTAGCTTTTTTCACTAGACATTCATAAGTTAGCGGGATCCATACCGGAGATACCTTCCTGATATTTACTATAATGGTATGTGCACATATTCTGCATGAATGGACCTGGAGAAAAAGATAAATAGATATGTTTCTGCATCCTCTGATGTGACACCTTTCTGTTAATCTCTAAAATAATGCAGTGATATAAATGAGATATGCCTATATGTTGAAGCGGAGACAGATACTAATTGTTAATATTTGTGCTTGTTTTGTTCAGTCTTGTTTCGGAAAGGAAAAGGTGATGCCAGACATATACAAGAACTTGATTGCTTGATAATTGTTGGGCTCAAGTTTGGATTTTATGCTATCTGTTCCCTGATTGGCTGAATTCACACTTTCTGAGTGCAATTAATTGTCTGCTGACAGTAATCTTGAGCAAGATTATTTTGCTTAAAAAACATTACTTTACATTCCTTCCTGGATAGGATGTGACATGTTCAGCTTAGTGTGTTTAAATGGGAAAATATGGTATGGTTAAAAGTTAATGTCAGCATAAGGTTAAAGACCCAGTGCAGTCAAAACATGTTTCCACTGAGTTTTGTCTGTCATAATTTCAACTAAAGGTAATTCCTTTATGTGTAAGAAATGTTTAAAATCAAAGTCCCGGAATGTCAGTCCATTTTGGTGGGATGGAACATTGTTTGCTTTGTTATGTCACAAAGTGGAAGTTATTTCAAAGGTCATCAATCAATAAAACATCCCAATTTGCCTGCTGGGAACCAAGACCCACTAATCTGTTTAAACCATCGAATACTACCTGCAGTTTATTAAAGAATTGTCAAATAAATGTATAAATGTGTAAAATCATCACCTCATAGTCTAAACATGATACAAAAATGTGACAGATGTCATGCAAAACAATTGAATTACAATAAGAGTTATACAGCAAGATGTTGGAATGGTTTTGCTGAGCAGTAACATTAACCATCAATTTAATATTAAGATTTTCATAGATTTGGTTCAGTCAGTTGTCCTACTGATTTAATGAGCCACTCACAGCAATTGAGGCCAGTTGCCTACTCCCCAGACAGTTTACGCCTGTGGCCAAAAGTTTTACTCGCTCAGTCACATAAGATCATTCCGTTTTTAACCAAGTAATGTTTTGTATTTATGTGTTTACACTGCCCTTCACAATTATTGGACACCCTGGTAGAGATGACCTAAAAAGACATCTAAAATGAGTCAATTGTCATTTGTCCGCTTGATCGTTTGCTTAAAACATGACAGAAATATATCCCATGTAATATTGTTAAAACTATTCACAATTAAATAAATTCTTATCTCAGATGACAAATTCTCATTCATATGAGTTTATTCGTATTTCGTTTAAGTTTTTCTGAGTCATTAAGGAACTCTTAAGCAGTCATGCATGACTTGACCATGACCTGTTTCATTGGGGTATAAATATTAAGTGACACAAAATCTCTTACTCATCTATCAAAATGGGAAAGGTTAAAGGTGCAATATTTATGATTTTTTTTCTGAACTAGTAGCATAATAAATACATAGATAATTGACCGGAAGACATCTAGTAATGATTTTAGTTAGTTTCCAAAACAAAATACTCCATAAGAAAGACTGAATTCCTGAGATATTCCCTATTTATCAGTTTGCAATTACATGTAGTTCCCTCATACTCGCTTAAAACACTCGCAGAAATATCTCTCCATTCTAAACTAGCTAATTCTATTCTAATCTAACTTGTTAAGGGAAGAGGAGGAGGAGAAAAGTTGAGTTATGGCTTAACTTTAGTCTGGTAAACTATTTGTATGTCTTGCCAGAAAAAAAGCCTTTACTCTCACCAACACAAAAATAACAGTGCCCAGATTTTGTTAAACATTTAGACCAAATCTTCAAACCTGGATGGTTTTTCTGTGTTCCAGGAGGGCCAAATGTTCTAAACTATTCCTTCAGACACACAAAATGCCTCACTTGCCACAGAATCAAGCTTTTGCAAAGGCCATCCCAGTCCCCTGACCAAAACCAAAATTGCAAACCTGTGGGGTGTGCTGAAGAGTAGAACCCACAAGCAAGTACATAGGACTAAAGGATCTGTAACGCTTTTGCATGGATGAATAGTCTCAGATGCCTTGCTTGGTTTCTGCTATGTTGGGAAACATGAAATATGAAATGCAAATGGTCAGGCCTGGCATCTTTGAAAACATGTAATTAATTTCAGCACATTTTTTCCCTAGACTTTAATCAAGGGCTCCAAGAATTCTGGAATCATGGTGTTTGCAAACATTTACACTACAGTGCAGTTGGCTGTTAGTCTGCTTCGCCTGTCACTCTGGTGTTGTCCACGGCCCCACAATCTAGTTTGCGTGTCCTTCCATTACCTGTTCAGTCACAGTGACCTTCAGATGGTGACTGTATTGCAAGTGGCCCATCGAGGTAAGTATCACATTCTGTTCCACATCTTAACTAGCACTCGCTGCTGTTGTTCCCAGCTGGTCAGCATAAACCAGTGAGGCAGTCATCTCCACTCCATCCTCAGATGAGGAACATGCATCATGAGGTTGGGCAAAAAGGGATTGGCACAAAGGGACCTTTAATGGAAGATCAGGTAAACAAAAGCTATTGGAAGCATTTTGTGGCGTCGAAGATTTTTTTGCCAACAGTGAAGATTAAAAAAGAAAATTGTGTCTTTCCCTATTTCTTGTGTTGCCAATGTGTTTGTGTTTAACAGTATTTGAGTATTTAAGTATTTGAAACCAAACAACAAATTACATAAAATACAATGCATTGGTACTTTAAATGCAAGCCTACTCATTTAGAATACGTATGTAGTGGAGAAGAGATTGCTTCCAGACAATTGTATTTTCACCCTAACTTTAATGCAGTGGCGGACATTTTATACATTGTGTACCTATAGTGAAGGCGACATAGTAAAGATATTGGGAAAACAAATCCAACAAAACTACGTACATTTAAATTTACAGTTTTTGATTAAGTTGCATTTTAGGTTCGGCAGTGCACCAATTACATTCATATCCGTTTGGTGAAAAGGTTTTACCATTATTCCAAAATAATGGATGCGTTGTATTTGGCAGCATAGAACACTTCACGTCTGCACACTGTGCATCCTTCCCAAAGATAATTTGTTTTTTTCGTTATTCAAATACAGAAAACAATGCCAACTTCAATCGCTCTCGCATCAAACCCACATGAGAGAACTTTGCCCTCACAAGGCTCTTTCTTTCATGTCAGGGACAATTTACATTGACAAACCACAAGAAAAATGTTTCGATTTTACTTGTTTGTACTTTCTGCAGTCCTTCCCGGTTAAATATCGCTTCCTCGTTCTATTCTAGGGATGATAAATTAAACTGAGAACAAAAATCATTAAAAACACACAAACAAAAAAAGTGTTACTCGTGTGGTCTTGAAGCACACCACGTGTAATTTGGGAGGAGTGTGTAGCATTGTGAATAAGTGACCAAGCTCAGGTGTGATCTGTTATTTAGACAGGTTCGCTGCACTTCCTCATGGTACAAATTTCCCCCGGGGCATCTGCCATTTCTCAGTGTCATGGATTTAAATCTTTGTAGCACTGAAGTCTTCCAATCACTGAACACACATCACTTACCAGAGAAGGGTTGAGTTGGTAACATAAGAGAGAAGACCCTGTGCTCAAAAGAACACCAAACACATCCCCGGCACTGCTAATGAATCCCCCGGTATTGCTTCATTAATTTCCTTGTGTCTGTGCTGGCTATCATTTAGTTGTTTTGTGGTTAAAATGTATTTCCTGGGAACTTTTCTGAATAATTTAATTATTTTGGCAGGAGTACAGCGGACAATATTGTTATGGGCTTTTGTTATTATATGAAGAATTTAAAGAAATATATTTGGGTCAGACATGGATTAAGCCTCGTCTAGGACAAAACACTCAAGTTCAATAGAAAACTCCATGGAGCTTGTTTTCTGAGTTCCGGACTAAGCTTAAATCTGCGTCTGCGAAACCAGCCCATGATGTACATGTATCAAATGAAAATTATGTAAATAAAATGAATGTGATATATTTTATTTATAGCACCCTGAAACAAAACAGCAACACACTGGTCATCCGGTGAGGAAATCTGTAGTAAATGATTATTTTCCAGGCCCGGGTTATCAGCGACTGTCATAGCGAGAGGCTGTATCTCTGCATCTTCATGCAGGTTGAATAAAACAGGAAACACTGGGAGGCGTATCTGTAGACCCCGTGGCGCTCGAGCAGGTCCACACGGCTACTCCCTCTCACTTGTTGGAGTCTTTTAACGCTAATGCAGGAGGCATAAATATATGATAATCTCATCAGGTGTCGATTTATACAGGTGTCACCCCTGACTTGATTTCCAAGAGAGCAGGTTTTTCTTTGCCTGCGATTGAAGTCGCAATGTTATTACCAGGCAAAATGTATTCACGATACCAGAAGTCGAAGTTGCCTTCTGGGCTTTGTAATATAATACTGCCCTCTTTATCAAATTTAACAGTTTATTGGAAACAGCTTGTACACATGATTTAACCATGGGGCAGGGAGATAGGGCCTGGGGAACAACCCCCCCGCCCCAACAGCACAACCCCGCCCCGACATATACACATGCCCCCCCCCGCCCCCCGTCCTGTCTCTCTCCGCCCCCCTTCGCTGTCACATGTGACGCAGGC
>JACXGK010009406.1:0-20120 GCA_016801125.1 Novumbra hubbsi
GGCTGCACAACAACACACCAACGGTACAACCGGCCCGGTTAGGAACACAGCTGCAGTCCAGTGGAGTTTTGTTCACCCAGCTACGCAGAGGACACACACAGCCTGGCATGATATGCATATCAGAATGAGAGAAACATTGGTCACGCATGTAAGTCTAGCTGGTTGTAGGAGCGGAAAGACTAAGATATCCCGTTGGGGCTAAGACATCCCGTTGGGGCTAAGACACCCCGTTGGGGCTAAGACACCCCGTTGGGGCTAAGACACCCCGTTGGGGCTAAGACATCCCGTTGGGGCTAAGACACCCCGTTGGGGCTAAGACACCCCGTTGGGGCTAAGACACCCCGTTGGGGCTAAGACATCCCGTTGGGAGCGTCAGAGCAGCGCCCACCTGAACCCTATTCTGATTGGTGATGACATGTCTGAGGCAGGATGAGGTCCCCGTATTCTGATTGGTGATGACATGTCTGAGGCAGGGTGAGGTCCCCGTCTTCCGATTGGTGATGACATGTCTGAGGCAGGATGAGGTCCCCGTATTCTGATTGGTGATGACATGTCTGAGGCAGGGTGAGGTCCCCGTATTCTGATTGGTGATGACATGTCTGAGGCAGGGTGAGGTCCCCGTCTTCCGATTGGTGATGACATGTCTGAGGAATGGTGAGGTCCCCGTATTCTGATTGGTGATGACATGTCTGAGGCAGGGTGAGGTCCCCGTCTTCCGATTGGTGATGACATGTCTGAGGAATGGTGAGGTCCCCGTATTCTGATTGGTGATGACATGTCTGAGGCAGGGTGAGGTCCCCGTGTTCCGATTGGTGATGACATGTCTGAGGCAGGATGAGGTCCTCGTATTCTGATTGGTGATGACATGTCTGAGGCAGAGTGAGGTCCCCGTATTCTGATTGGTGATGACATGTCTGAGGCAGGGTGAGGTCACTCTGAGACCACACAACACACGCAGGCTACACCACACCCACACACAGTCCGACACCTATACACAACCACACCTTCAGGCCACACACCCACACCATTCTGACACCAACACACAACCACATCCCACCAGCAGGCCACACCCCCACACCAGTCTCACCATCCTTCCCAGTTCACTTTTCTCCTCCACAATCCATCCTTCCTTCCTCTCAGCGGCAGAATTCTGGTGCCCAACTTACTGAAGGGCAGAAAACGTGTTCTGATTGGTCCAACAACCAACAAGGGGCACCAGTCCAGCTCACGGCGGGTGCTGAGCGGAGTCCTGAGCTTTACACATGACAGTTATTCGGCATGACACATGCACACAGATGCAGACTGACCCAGACAGACCGACCCAGACAGACCGACCCAGACAGACCGACCCAGACAGACCAACCCAGACAGACATGATGCTGGTTCTGGTTCTGTGAGCACACATCAGTATCCCTCTCCAGCATTTCAAAATCACAGCACTTAAAAAAGTTACATAAAAAACATTGATTGATAGGGTACTCGTCTAGACATCTTTAGTAGGCCTAGTTTTGTCCAGTTTTGCAAAACTCTGCAAAGGGACATTGCAGACACTCCTTACTTCACCAGAACTGGGCTGAGCCCAGCGTGAATTTGGCCCCTGACCCAATAGGCGTAATCATGTCCTCCGTTTGTGCTGCAGGTGTTTTATATCCTGTACATTTCATTTTAGGGAATGACATCACCAGCCCAACAACATGCTCCAAATGGACTTCATGGTTGGTGCAGCTCACATTTTCGTTGGACTGGTGAAGTCCTATAATTGCCTAATATTGCTGCAGCACAAACAACCTGCTAAACGGAACAAGCCAGCACAGACGATTAAGACTCTTTTTCCGACGTTTTGCGTTGCGGTGTGGATGCCCCCCCCCCAACGGTCTATGGAGTTCCCACACAACTTGTACAAATGTGTTTCCCGCCAGTAGACCCGGGATCGCCAAGGGGGAAATCGGCACCTGCATATTTAACCGACGTCTTCTAAAACATTTGCTTGACAAATGAATACCCGGCATGCAATAAACATTCAAACCCACAACATATTTAAGAAACATCATGAAATCAATGTACGTGAAATTAACTTCGGCGTATAACTAACATGCCATTGACCCCTGGCAGCAAGCGATATAGCCAAGATAAACTTATGTTGATGACATAGCCATTATTCGATTAAGATTTATGAGTCAATAATTCAGTGTTTAGGAAGTCTGTCCCCCAACTCACCATTTCTTTGAGCATTCCACCGTAAGTTCCTGATAGGAAGCCACGAACTGGAACTTCGAGGCATGTTTCCCCACACGTTGTAATCGTTTCCACACCGAAGCCATTATATTTGTTTAAGGAAAGTTATTGTACGACTTTGTATAACCCGTGTTGAACTGTCGCTTATTTTCCCTCCGTCTGTCTATTCCCGTCGCACGCACTTGAATGTTCAGACGAATCCCAGAAAAGAGTAGCTCCTGCGTAGATACATTGTTAATATTTTACAAAAATCTACAAAAAACAGTACAATCCAACGTCAGCGGATTGTCTCGCAGTGGCGGTGCCATGCGTTCAAAAACATCCCGAGAAAACTGGATGAAGGCTTGTGCAATCAATGGCGCGTAGACTGTCAGATACGACCGTCACCATAGTGAGAAGTTAAAAAAAAACGTTTTTAGAGGATAGTACAAAATGGATTGTCCTTATTCTCTGGTCCTGGTATTTCATATTTCTTTACGTCGAAACACCTACAAAAAGGGGAGAAAAGGGACCAGAGTTACAACATGCCACACTGAATGAGAGTACGGGAGCTTGACTGATTCAAGGAACATACCCGAGATTTTACTGCATTTGGTGCTTGTATCAACCGTATACGCTAAATAAGATCACCAGGGAAATATGGACGTGAATTCACAACATAAGTACTGTTCTTCACTGGTTGTGGCAAGATCGCTACTGTTCAGATCACGATAACAGAAAGGCTAATCTCATCGTAGCTTGCGAATAGAGGATCGTCATTTGGCGAGGCACATTCCAAGCCACATTCCTTGGGTAGACCGCACCATATCACGTCTGGATGTGCTCCAACTGAAGCGATACCATCTACCGGTTGGGAAATACAATATTTAACTATATTTACGCGTTCTTTTGAAAACAATAGAAATGTTAAGACAGATTGTCATCTTGCCAAACAGTAAATGTATGTACAATAGTGTATGACTATTGTTTTCTTGACTGAGAGTGAGATTTAATAGACATGCGAATCATTTACGAACGAGGAAACAAGATAACTGCGATTGTTGGACTTTATTTTTTGTTGCGTTACAGTTTAACACCAAGTCGAATTTGGAAAGACTAGAATAAGTGACAAGCCTTTAGGCGCTGATGAGGAGGTGACAGCCTCGGCAAAAACTGTACTTTTAATTATCGCATAGCTATTTCTCACATTTCGAGTTGCAATACTCGATACGTATACAAGTACAGGGATAAACCTTTAATGCATATTGTGACTAGTGTAATAAAAAAACTCTCGCCGATATCTGGGTCCACGCGGACAAACACAGAAGAGAGTTCCAGGTGGAACTTCTGGCAATGATATCAAGCGTTAGGTTGTGACCTTAGCCAGGTACCTAGATTGACTATATGTCAATACGTGGGGAGTCAACATGAAACCTAAAAGATAGTTATTAAGATGTAACACTGACTCAAAACCTAAAACAATTATTGGCTGGCTAGTAGTTGCTAACCGCAAACTACTAGCCGTAGCTTGTTTCTTTGCTTGTTCGCTAGCCATCCGTTAGGCGGAATCGATTAAAACAAATAGCCTTTCTACGATGTGCAACCTTGCCAAATTCAGCCACTTTACGTAGCCACACAATCCAATGACTAAACAGAGCAGCTAACAAGCGTCATACGTACCTTTAAATGTGGGATAAAATAGCTAGCAGGGTAGCCAGCGGGCTGTCTATTCGTTTGTAACCAGCAAGCTAGCTAGCCAGTCAGCTAATTATCGTATAGCTTTGCAGCAGTATCAGCCATTCAGCTAGCCAGTGCTAGCCAGCTAGCCCAACGCACGGAAATAGTTGTCCCGACCGCCAGCAAACAGCAGGGTTCGGCGTCCTCCCAGGTGATAGGAGAGACTACATGAAGATGAGTTATTCCAATACGTGTGCCAGCTGAATTTGTGCTCGTATCAAAACAAAGTAAACTAAAAGTATTCCAACCCGGGAGTCAAATTCCAACAAACGCTTGTTACTGACACAATCCACATACACAGTCGAGACACTCAATCCCTCCATGAATTTTTCCCAACACACACACAGGAGGACTTGTGTTACGCTAGGAAGAAACGCCTCCTGGGCCCATCCCATTGGCTTATTTCTGTGTGACATTTCTAAAAACTTGAATGATTCATGAGGACTCATTGCATTTAGTTTTTCTCATTGGCCTAGTAATACTTCAATCAAACACATTTAATCACAACTCTCAGGACAGTAATCTTTGTCCCGGTACAGAAAATAACCTCAGGTTTTTGTTTTGGTCAACAAACTAAGCAGGGTGTATGTATGTGTATATACGAGGGACGTAACTGTGGATGTTTAACATGTCAATCAAGACTTTAGTTATTTCAGTTTCAAGTACTGGGGAGGATTAGACAAGGGAAACACAGATCGTCATCCCTTTTTGAAGAAAGTTGAGTGACAATTACAGGAAAAAATAAATACGTAATGAAAAGCGTTAAAAATAAGTGGAATAGGAATTTGGATGTTCATCCGGAATTGTCTGGAAGAATAATCGGAATCAAATGTTATCCTTAAATGCATGCTCAAATGTTATGATGCTGGTGGTAAACATTTAGAGACAGAATACAGAACAACTAAACTAAGTTTGCATTTTTTAAAGTACAATTGGTTGTGAGAGGATATTATCATATGAGATTATAATACATAACTGGTTTATATTTGGGAGACACAGATTTTTGGTTGACGCACATTTACCGTATCATTTCTAAATGTCCACTCGAAGCAAAGAAATTGACAGAGTTCAGGTACAGTGTAGGCCAATGTTTGGAATCATGTAGGACCTCGATGAAGCGGAAGGCGGCTGCTGACGGGGTCAAGTCTGCAAACCCAAATAGTTCGGGCAGATAAATCGTTGGAGCGTTGTAGAATGTGCGGAGGTGTGGAGGGGGGGGGGGTGCATTCTTGTGGCGCTCCAGTGCTCAGGGAAAAAGAGTGCATAATGTATTACCCATCGGTTGCATCTTATTGCTCAGGACATCAACTGACCGGTGGGGTTCGGCACGTTCTTCTGTGAGAAACCCAGGCATAACAACGAATCTTCTTCGAGCAGGGGGGCCTCGAACAAGGATGTAAGATTTAAACCATCCAGAAACGGTGCATTGCCCTGGTGACGCGTTGTACGCTTGTTTAATCAGAGTTGATCATCGCGGGGTATGAAGTGTGGCTAAAAAGCCCCAATTCTGGAGGGTTGCTGAACCAAACAATACGCATGAGGTCTCTCCCACTTTTCCACCGACCAGTCATATTTACTCCACTTCTCCTTAACGAAACCAAAAATAAACCCCCCCAAAACGATACTGCTGCATTACTTCTAATTTCTTGCTTTATATTAATAACATACCACCATATCGCTAATGCCTCTTCGCGTTGTCCACGTTTCGTCGCGTAGCAACACCAGGACATTCCCTCAGAACCAGGCCAGGGATAATGATAGGTTAGGGCTGTATCTCTGGACGCCATGACTCATATATAGGGGAGTTAACCTTGTCCCTGCAAGCCAATCCTCTTCACATAATAAAGGGTTGTAGGGTGTGCACATTGCACCCTATTCTCATTAGCGTACACTGCCCCTGGCCTTGAATGCCCAGGGCAAAAGTAGGGCACTACATAGGGAAGGGGGTGGCGTTTGGGACAAACCCCCCCGTTTCCTTTCTTGCCCCTCCCAAACCCCTGCTGAATCCATGTCTTGCTCACCCCCTCAGGCTCTCATCACAGGTCTCCGAGGTAACCACTGAACTAGGCGGGAGGGAAGGATAGACAAACACACCGGGGGAGACAGAGAAAGTGGGAGAAAGATGGAGAGAGGGGGAGAGAGATTAAGAGAAAGTGGCACTCACAGCGACATCTAAATCTTCTGCTCAAATCCCGTCAGACTTTGGACCTGGCATTATATCTCAGTACCATAAAAATAATGGGTTTCCAAACAAGGCCAATAGGTCGGGTTGAAGGGCATAGATTCTAGCCAGACACCTTTGCCCCGGAGCGAACAATGAATTACAGCCACCGCAGCCTCAACACCAACATGCCCGGTAATGTCAACAAGGCTGTGAAAGCTCTGAGGCCATAAAGGCTTGCTATGAGGATCGATATCCTCGTGAGACGGTGGTCTGCATCCTCAGAGAATTAGGACAATGGCCATAAATGAGTCCAGAAAATAGCTGTTTAAATTCCCTCTCGCCTAATGGAATGTGATTCCCAAGCCTCCCGTAACAAACATCCAGGCAGTTGAACCAAGCCAAGAGCCTCCCAGGCCAGCTGGTTTGGGGCTTTGTTCATCGGCCCGAACAGACCCAGCCGAGCCCCAGGAGATGGTTAGCCCCCAACTCATGAGAAAACCAGAACAGTTTATACTCTCGTGCCAAAACTTTGTTTGGGGTTGCATTTCTTTTCTTTGTCTTTCCTCTGTCTTTACTTTTTCTTTGTCTTTACTTTTTCTCACCGGTATCTTCATTATGAACTTGTTCTATTCCTTCGTAGGGTCCAATACAAACTACTCACAAGAGAAAACAAGTCAAGCAATAATAGACTCCTATAGATTACAGCAGCTTGTTTCTTCAGTACGTTGAGGGAGAACACGTTACAAAACAACCTGGGAACACATAAGGGGCCTTGCCTTGGGACAGAGCGCTGGACTCTTCACCTGACCAGCTCCGAGATGGGATGTAATTTCTGCTCGGACGCTCGTAATTGCGAGGCTAGCTGCCATCCATGATTATGTAGCCAAGAAAACAGAAACTGGTGAAGCACAGGAAATAATGCAAGAGTAACCACTATGTGCCACCTATTATATTTGCAATGACTGTGTCACGTTTACAGATTTTTATTTCCTAATGTCACAGCACTGTCTCTACGTGTCTCCTGATGCCACAGCCACATGATGTTTGACTAATACACTGCTTGAATAAATACAGGAACACGTAATCAGAACAGTAGAAAAACTGTGAATGGATGTTTCCTGTTTCGGTGCAAATGAAAGTGAAGGAACGGAAAGGGTTTGCAGGTGGGGCCACAGAAAACTGCTCTCTCATCCTGCCTGACTGATTCCTCTCTAGTGTTGCTAGTGTCTCTGTCACTCCTGGTAGCATGAGGAGGTACCTGCAGACCATTCAGGAGGCTCCCGCAGTCCAACTCCTCCAGGGGGGCTCATCCATACATGCATGTTAATTCTTCTTTTGTACCGAGCTCAGCAGCCACAGACACTTGCGACAGACCTACTAGTTTTGCATAAAACTGAAGCCATCAGTGGCTTTTTACACCCATTCATCTGTAAGTTGCTCAGTAAATTAAGATGGTGAATTAAATAAATACAAATGTAATTACATATTTCTATTGAGCATAATGTTCTCTGTCAGCAGAGATTGACTGTATTTTGGACGCACAACACACACACAAACGCATGCATGCATGCACGCACGCGCACACACACACACACACACACATTGCAGCCCCTCACTCAAAACGCAGCAGATTTACCCGCCTGATGTCTCAGGTGTCGGGGAATGCTTTGATGTGACAAACGATTTGGTGCTAAATAGCTCCTTGTTTGACAGGCTGTGAAAGGATGTAGGAGGGGTGTTAGGAGTTTGTGTGAAGAGGTCAGTTGGAGATTGGAGTCCACTTGTCTGTGACCTCACTGGGTGTCCCCCTCTTGAGTCAGGGTCTAGTGTGTCGGCCCCTGTGAGAGTGTTTGTCTTTCAAAGGGTGTTTCACATGAGTGGACACCTAACAGCCGTTAGCTCACACTCCCCATCCCATCCTCGCAACAATAACAAGGCCAGCTCTGTGTCCCAAATGGAACCCTAGTCCCTATATAGTGCACCAGCCAAGTGAACCCCTTAACGCTGTGGCGAGGCACTCCCTGGAGATATGAGCCCAGCCGTGGAGACATAAGCCCAGCCGTGGAGACATAAGCCCAGCCGTGGAGACATAAGCCCAGCCGCGGAGACATAAGCCCAGCCGCGGAGACATAAGCCCAGCCGCGGAGACATAAGCCCAGCCGTGGAGACATAAGGCCAGCCGTGGAGACATAAGCCCAGCCGTGGAGACATAAAGCCAGCCGTGGAGACATAAGCCCAGCCGTGGAGACATAAAGCCAGCCGTGGAGACATAAGCCCCGCCGTGGAGACATAAAGCCAGCCGTGGAGACATAAGCCCCGCCGTGGAGACATAAGGCCAGCCGTGTTTAAACCTCCAGAAGGCAGGTACTTGACATGTGTAATGTGATGAAAGGAGGATGTCACGTTTAAAGACAACCAACAACGTTATAACTAAGTGATGCAACCTGACTAGAAGGTGTCCCCCTAACAGAACCCCAAACGCCACCTACACCCTGCCTATAGACCCTTAGTCCCTACCTATAGACCACTAGTCCCTACCTATAGACCCCTAGTCCCTACCTATAGACCCCTAGTCCCTACCTATAGACCACTAGTCCCTGCCTATATACCCCTAGTCCCTACCTATAGACCCCTGGTTTTATCGTACTTGTATATTTTTCTTTCTTTTTCCTGTTATCCTCTACTTTGTTCTTTCCTTTTTTCCTCCACTGGTTTCATCCTTATTATATTCCTTCTGCGCTTTCTTTTCTGTCTGCTGTGTTTCTCTGACTCCGTTTTCCCAATAGAGATAGACAGAGGACTCATCTTGGATGTCTCTGACTCCTTCTTTGTTTCCCCAATAGAGATAGACAGAGGACTCATCTTGGATGTCTCTGACTCCTTCTTTGTTTCCCCAATAGAGATAGATAGAGGACTCATCTTGGATGCCTCTTGCCTTTGGGGTCTTCTCCCATTTTTAATGAGTTCCCCCATTGGAGCTAATTAGTAGATTCTTATGGATTGTAAGAGATAACATGAAATAACTGGTCTACTTTCGAAGAACAAAATGGACTCCATGGAGATAGACGACTCCCATGTTGTGACAGGTGCTTTGGTGATACACATTCTAACATGACCTCTCTATCTGTCTCTGTGGTCTCCAATGGCAACGTGATCACCGGGCCGACGCTTGAGTAGGAGACAAGCGTCCCTTACCGTAAACCATCCTGGGTCATCCCAAATGGAACCCTTACTTCCCATGTCGTATAGTGCTCTAACATAGTGCCCTAAGGGGAACAGGGGGCCATTTGGGTCCCATTCGGGGTGTGGTGATGCATCACACTTCTGAGTCATGGAAGGAGTACAGGGCGGATGAGAGGAGTTGAAAAGGAAAGCAGAGGAGGAGTGGCGGGGCGAGGGGAGTAGGACAAAGGATGAGAGGATGGAAAAAGAGGAGGACAAAATATGGTTGAGGGACGAAGGAGAGAGGATGAAAGGGGTTTGGAGAAGGAGGCGCAGAGAGGAGACAAGAGCAGGTGAGAGGTGTGGATTTTCAGAGGATCTCCATTAGCTACTGGGCTGGGGACAGCTACAGCAGAATCTGCATCAGCAACCCAGAGCCTGCGGCCCCTGGACAGGCTCGGCCGGGAGTCATCCGGGAGTCATCCGGGAGTCAACTGGGAGTCATCCGGGAGTCATCCGGGAGTCATCCGGGAGTCATCCTGAGGTGTGCAACTGGGCCCAGGCAGTAGTTGTCTACCCACAGTTCAAATGGCATGGCCTAGCATTTCACAGCAACGGTCGTCGTTGACAGTGATGGTGCCGGGAATTGGTGCTAAACTGCATGGCTGAATTGAGTTGAAAATACAGCTGTCATATCAACGGGTCCCAGTCTTTCATGTTCCAGGCACAACTAAACTCCCTGTTACCGCCACAGGAACAGCATTTGCCCAGTCACAGAATTGACAAACAGACATTATTTTGAGTAGACGTTAGTGTGAAAGTCATGGACGTGCAGATTACAGGATGAAAACCACTGAGCTTGACTGTGTACAACAAAACCATCTACTCTGAATTCCTCTCAGTACTACAAAGGATTATACTGACAAACAGTGCCCCAGTCAGCCTGTTATTACAGTGTACCCTCCACCCACGGTGAGTCTGTGATGGACTTGCATCTAAACACTTTTCAGAGACACCATCCCCACCGAAGTGGTGACGTCACAAGCCCTGAAACGTCAACACTACTGTTGAGGCAACATTATAGTCACCGTTATAGTCAGAACGCAGAGAGCCCTAATTAAATGATATTGAATGTTACTTAATTATAACCATTATTATTAGATTTTTAATTACTCAAACAGGGGCCAAATAAAGCCATCAAAGCTTTGGCTCCGGGATTCACAAAACAGATACGGCCCAGTGGCTGTGTTCACAAGGATAACATATTTACTTTTTTATATCCACATAGCGTCTGTTTGAAAGAAGGGGACCACATAGGTAATCTGGTCCTATTTGGAACAAGGTCTTGGTTGACCAGTAGTGCACTATTCAGAAACCAGTGTGACAAATGGGACGGGAGGACATTATTGCTGCCGTGCTAGTTTTAATAAATCCCCTCTGAACTCAACGGTGCTGTCTCTCAAAGAAATGCCAAGCATGAGATAAGAGCGCCCACATTCAGTGTTGTAATTCCAGAGCTCTTAATGTTACATTAAGAACCTCTGAGTTCAACTAGACATCATTCCACTGCAATGTGACATCACTGCCTTCTAAGTGTTTTCTGGCCTGTATATCTGTAGAGAGAGGGAAGCATAGGAGTAGAGGGGAGAAGAGATTGGAAGAGGTATTCAGCTGATCCATTCCCCTTAACATGGTGTCTCTGGGGTTCAGCTGATCCATCCCCCTTAACATGATGTCTCTGGGATTCAGCTGATCCATCCCCCTTAACATGATGTCTCTGGGATTCAGCTGATCCATCCCCCTTAACATGATGTCTCTGGGATTCAGCTGATCCATCCCCCTTAACATGATGTCTCTGGGATTCAGCTGATCCATCGCCCTCAACACTTTGCTAGCTTCTATTAGTACATTCTCATTGTAACCTTTTTCCCTCTCTGTGGCTTTGCTAGCTTCTATTAGTACATTCCTCTGCCATTCTTTATGATTTAAGAGGAGGAGACGGCAAGCTTCTCCTTGTGAGAACCAGAAGCCTTTGGAATGCTGCAGATTTTCCAACTTGGAATTTGTTCTGTGAAGGAAACTCCAGGTCACCGGGAATGTGCCTGCTGCTCCCATCCGGCAGTGTGGCAGACTTACACAGAGTCCCCAGTCACAGAGTAAACTTAGCTAAACCTGTCACAAACTTAGCTAACCCTGCCGCTAACTTATCAAGAAAATATTTCTGTTACATTTAGATGACCCTCTTACCGAGATCGAAGATCAACCTAAAGTAGCGACTACATATGACACGCTAGCTGACAGGCAGTCAGTACTGGTTTGGGAGAACCCGTAAGAGAACAACCAGACATGTCGGGTACCTCCTGGTTTTTACCAGACATCATTTGTGGCAGCTTAGGAACACCATGAGGAATTGCTGCCTCTCCAGCTCCTGGAAGATTACATTCCCTTTGTGATGAATGAGCTACTATCTTCTCGGGATACGGGGAGTGTGTGTGTGTTTGTGTTTTTGGGAAAGAGAGAGATCAAGAGGGTTAGAGGAAGAGAGATGATCTGGTCTACAGAGTATCTATCCTTTTTATCAAAAGTATGTTTATCATTCTTTACAAGCCTGTCAGGACAACTAAAGTCAAACTAGAGTTTACTGCTTTATTAAACAGACCAGATAACACTACAGTAATGTGTTCAGAGTGTTCTCTTTTAGAGCCCTGTGTAGTGTTCTCCTTTAGACCCCTGTGTAGAACCCTGTGTAGTGTTCTCTTTTGAAACCCTGTGTAGTGTTCTCCTTTATACCCCTGTGTAGTGTTCTCCTTTAGAACCCTGTGTAGTGTTCTCCTTTAGACCCCTGTGTAGAACCCTGTGTAGTGTTCTCCTTTAGACCCCTGTGTAGTGTTCTCCTTTATACCCTGTGTAGTGTTCTCCTTTGGAACCCTGTGTAGTGTTCTCCTTAATACCCCTGTATAGTGTTCTCCTTTATACCCTTGTGTAGTGTTCTCCTTTACAACCCTGTGTAGTGTTCTCCTTTGGAACCCTGTGTAGTGTTCTCCTTTATATCCCTGTATAGTGTTCTCCTTTATACCCTTGTGTAGTGTTCTCCTTTAGAACCCTGTGTAGTGTTCTCCTTTAGACCCCTGTGTAATGTTCCTTTAGACCCCTGTGTAGTGTTCTCCTTTAGAACCCTGTATAGGGTTCTCCTTTAGACCCCTATAGAGTGTTCTCCTTTAGAACCCTATTTAGTGTTCTCCTTTAGAACCCTGTTTAGGGTTCTCCGTTAAACCTGGCATCAAGTGTCAGAAAGTTGCTCTTAAAAAATGTATTCCAAAAGGGTTCCATGGCTGTGCCCTTAAGAGAACCCTAGAGACCCTAGTGTCTAGAGGAACTGTAACAAAGCCCTCATCTACAGAGAGTTGAATGTAGAGAACAGCCTCTTCAGTCAGCTGATTTGGGGGCTCTGTTCACAAGCTTGAGCAGATGCCTAAGGAGTCCAACCCAGTCAGACTAACCCATATCACTAGAGGACCTAAAGAAAATACTACAATTTTGCACATTTTCCCCAAGCTGCTCCTAACACCCAAAATACCTTCCATGTAAAATTATTGTAATTCTGTTATCGTTGTTATTATTTATTATGTGACTTTCTTCCCGACTTGCTTTGAAAAAGCAAACAATTGTTTCCTGTATTGAGAAAGACTTTCACATTTAAATAAAATGTAATTTGAAAGATAGAAAGATATCATGTCTGGAAGGGAAGTCAGACTGAAGAATCAGCATCTCATTTCCTGTGAATCCAATTCGAACTCCTTCCACACACACACACACACACACACACACACACACTCAGATATTACATAAGGTTTATTGAGCATGGACACATCCCAACGAAAATACTAGTCAGGTAGCAAGAGATTGTGCTAAAGAAAACAGACAGAGAGAAAGAGAGAAGAAAGGGGAAAAGAGAGAGAGAAAAAGAGAGAGGGAGAGAAAATGGAAAGAGGGCTGAGGGAGAGAGAGAGGGAAGGGAGGAGATAGTGAACAAGGTAGTTCACAGCTGGAACCGGCCTGTGTGCCAAATTAAATATGAGTGTAAAGAAAGTCAGGGGGTGGAATTACTTTTTGCTGTCCAGTTATCTGCGGCTGCAGAGCATAGCAGTTCGGTTTCCAAGTTGGGTTAAAACACAGAAAGGCACCAGCAGCTCTTGTATTTGCGTCCGGATCCGACTTTTAATTTCACTTCGGATTCACATGTTCTTACTTAAGGATTTAATTATTTTGCATTTATATTTTATATCTGTGTGTGTAGGCAACCTAGCTCGTAGTGAAAACAAACATTGCCACGATGTGTTTAGTTCCAGCTCAACACACTTCCAAGTATCGGTGGATGAAACCATTTAGGAGATGACGCTCTGAGGTGATGAAGACTCAAATTATGAAGCCTAGATCAGCAACAACACGGCAGCTTCTTAAGGTTGTTTTCACTCCGTCCCTTATGGGGTAAAATGACGGTAACTCTCCCAGTCTACCTTTCGTCCTCTCTTCGTCTCCTTTTATCCGCCCATGATTAAAATGTTCCTTACGCAGCTCTTACGCTGTCCTCCGGCTGAGTAGATACTTACGAGAGACATGCTAATGACATAAAAAGTGGGGGAGAAAAAAGAAACAAGAGTAAACGAAGAGATTGGGGAGGGGGGAGGCCGTCTCCGGGGCCCTGCCCTTGCATCTCAGCTGATGAATTAGCTGTCCTCAGACTCTCCCCGCCGTCATGGCAACCACATCCCTCATGAGAGTGAGTCAGCGAGAGGAAACACGAGTTCATGTATTGTGTGTCTGTGCGTCTTCCTAACTTCAGATGAACAAAGGTATTCGGTAGAGGCAGGTGATAGGTGTATGCACGTGTGTGTGTGTGTTCGCGCGTTGCCGTGTTCAAAAACTGGCAACTTCAAAATCGCCGAAATATTACGTCAGTTGATCGGAGAGGTGTGTATGGGGGTGGGGACTTTCTTAGTGAACCACCAAACAAAGTTATTTCTGGTTGTTTATCAAAGGGCGCAGCCCTGCGTCGATCCTGCGGGCTCCAGCAGACACCTTAACGCTACAACCTGCCATTGTAGCGCAAGACGCTGACTATAGATGCCGGCTTTCAGGATGAATTAAACATGGTCTGAGATCAATATTGCAGTGTGCAGGAGACGTCATCATTCCGTAACGAATGTGAGGGAATTCATTATATGTTTAGCTGTTTAGCACTCTCTAATTTCAGAGCAACTTTTAAGTACAATTACCTACAATAAGTGATTGAACTGCCCTGCTTAAGGTGCATCACATATTTAATACCTGGTTATCTTGGGGATTTTGAACTAGGGACCTTTTGGTTTCTAGCCCAACACATTACCCAGTGGGCTATGTGCTGTCCCAAATATAAAATAACTATGGATTTTGGTGCTTTTTGATAAATAATTTGGTATGAGTGTGGGGCCCTCTGTAGAAAACGAGTTGTAGATGCGAGCGTCATTGACTTTCATATCAATTCTGCCCTCTGGTGGTGAGAACAGGCCATTGTAAATCAATACCTAAAATAATAATGTTATACACCACGTTTTATAGGTCGGAATAGCACGAGCACTGGAAATGCCATTGAACTAAACCTTTAGGAACCATCTCACCAGTAGCTCAGTGGGGATTCATTAATCAAATTCAATATGCAAAATAGGTATTATTGTTATTATTTATTATCAATAAACAAGCTGTGGCATTGTTGTCTAAAGTTTGCAACGATCAAATCTTCTAAAATAAGGAAACAAACAAATAAACACTTAAAATACAATTAAAAGAGAATCATATACTTTATTGACATAATTTAAAAATCATACAAAATACATTACGTGACCTGATTGTGAACATCTTCTGTGAAACACCAAGTGATGTATAGATATAAAGCTAATCAATACATTTTGGTAAATAGCTAATCAATAAATACAGTGCTTTTTTATATAGACATACACAATCTAAATCAAGTTACTTGATTTCTTCTCTGAAGTCGTTCCAATGATCTTTTTAGGAAAACCTTAGAAGTCACCAGGCATTTGTGACCCCAAGTACGACTTGATGTGGACACATTCCGTGATTGACTGTTTTATACCGTTGGACCATGACAACACTATGTAGATATGGAACGCAATAGCAACATAATTTACATTCAAACAGAAAGCCGTGAGAAAATACATTTCAGACGCGACGATGAAGAGAGGACGATCGTGAAGAGAAGGTGTGGACCGGAGATGAAGGGTTTGAGAGAAGAATACATTTATTATACAGGACTTGAAATCAAGCTTTCCGTCAGACAAATGTCCTACACTGAAATTCCACAGTGAATTGTGGACTGCAGTAAATAAAATAAAACACATGTAAACATTCTGTGCCCCCAAACAACAAACAACCTGGGACATGTTACATGAAGCAACCTAATAAAGACGTCAACCAAACTCAATATTTGTCTCCTTGACCCCCCCCCACCCCCCCGCCACGCCCGGTTGTAACTAGGGAGCAGCCCAGATGCACCGCCAAGATCCCCTCCAACCCGTTTACGGCGTTCAAACGGAAAACAACAAGAAAGTAACAGAGAGGATGGGAGCAAATTAGTGTAAGAAACCCCCTTGGAGACGGACTCTTTGAAGCCTACGCCCACTGCATTTCCTGCCCACATCCTGGTTGTGTAGACGGGCACAGACAGATTTTCAGAAACCAACTCTAAAACTGGGCCTGCCACTTTCAGGCACACACACAGACAAACACACACCCAGCAACACACAGACACTCAGCCACGGACACACACAGACACGTGGAGTGTTCAAATGCAATTTTTTGTAGAACAAACATCCCTTTCTCGGCATGTAGACTAAGGACACGTATTGGTCTATTAAGGACATCTCTGTTTGCAAACTTTCACATCTGCATACTGAACCAGGCAGAAAAAGGCACTTGTAAATGTAATCAGACAAAAGCCAATGACCTGGCATTGTAACTGCTCTACATTCTGAATGTTGATGTATTACGGTACAAACACTTGGCAACCATGCCTATTATCTACTTCAGCAGATGGATATAACATTTCAATATTGCACACTGAGGCAGGAAATTACTTTATTAACAAAATCTTAAACTATCCCTTTAACTCAGTTCATACCGCAAATATATCAGTCATTCTTCAAACACAAAAAACATATTAATGCATTTGTGAATTGTGCAGACAATTGATAAATAAATAAAACAAACATGTGTTTGGCCAGAATACCCTGGATGCAGATCACTACAAGTACAAATGTCAACTAGTGAAACTATATGACCAAACGTGTATGACATTACAGTATTGACCACTTCAGGACCTACATATATATAGTAGTCTTGTGAGAAATTTGAACTTAGGAAAATGTGTCTTCCAGATCTACTTACATAGAGTAACAGTGGCTAATACTAACCAACTTGATTGCCTTGGTAAACATTTAAATAATATTCGTCTCTGTTAACGTTAGTATGCCATTAGCAGCCGTTTGTTGGCCTGAAGTGGAAGCGAGGAGCATCTCAGACTTCTCCACATTAACATCCAGCACTGCCCAGGCCGGCTGGGCACACAACCATTAGCCTGAAGTAGGATCCATTCCAGACGCTGAGTTGTTTGCGAAACACATGACCAGTCTCCTTGACAACGCGCCAACGGTCTGAGACACTGGGGGAGGGGGGCTTGTTTGATGAGCTGTCAGACACCATGTTAGTGCTTTGCCACTGTTGAAACACAACCCCCCCAACCCAAAACTGTGGCAACACCGACCCGTGGAACAAACAAAGTAACCAAATGTTTAGAGAACCAACGGCCTAGAGACTCAACCCTGAACACTCCTCCAGGGACTCCAGGACACTCCAACCCTGAACACGAGTCCGACTCAATGCGGCGTCTAAAGGACCGTGAGAAGCGTCCGGCCGCCAGTCTGGATGTCGGGTGGTCACTGACAGGTCAAATTGGGGTCACTGAGCCAGGCCCAGATCTGGATCATCTCCTGGGGGGTCCTGCTGTGCACCAGCAGAAGACTCCGGTAGGTACAGGGGTTCCGCCGGTACTTCTCCTCGATGCCAAACGTCCTGAAGCCCCTGTGCTTCTCCGGCGCCAGGCCCAGCTTCCTGAGGCACATCCCGGTGTAGACGTCGTCGATGGGGTACAGCGCCACGCGCCGCGAGGCCTCCAGCAGCCGCCGGGCCAGGTCGCCGGAGAACAGGTAGCCCCCGCCACCGGCGTAGGGCGGGTACCCGCCCAGGAACAAGCTCTCCGGGATGAAGTACTTCACCTTCTTGTCCCGCTGAGGTCCGGCGTTGGTGATGACGTCCCCCACGAACAGATCCTTGGCCCGGGACCCCGAGAGCCCCCGGAGGAAGTCCAGGACGCCCAGCGTGTTGACGAAGACGTCATCGTCCCCTTTGAAGATGAACTGAGCTCCAGGGCAGCGCCTCCTCGTCCAGTCCAGGAAGAGCACCTCCTTGGTGGTCAGGTTGAAGAAGGTGTCCCGGTACTCCCACTGTGGACAAAGAGCTGTTAGTGTCATCGCACAGCGGCTGAAGGAGAACCCAGTACAACAAGGAACCAGGCAGTCATTCCCAACGCCGTCAATAACTATTCTAATGGGATATATTAATATTATACTTTTGTTGTCCTTTTTGTGACAGGAATTGACAGAGGAGTGTGATTGAACAGGCGTTTTTTTTAAACCAATCCAAACTGCTATAGAAAAAGGTCTCTAGCGATTTATCAATATACCGAACAGTGGCAAAGACAAGAAGCAAAGCATTGAAGATGTGCAGATTCTGTATTAGTGTTTGAATTAGGACGCAATGGCGTGAACTGATGTGAGGTCGGGGGTAGCTGTGGGCGTCTGTAGTTCTGCGTCGTCCCCGTGACGATGATGTCCTGTGACACCGTTTAGACATGGTTTTATTCCCGATTCCCCAGGTCCTCTCGTCACTCCACAACAGACTTGAAGAAGAACCATCGTATTCAACAAAAATGTCCACCGGAGACCTGCTTTCACCTCCTTAGACGCTGTGGGCGGGACATGACTAACTCCTCGCGCCCAACGACTCCTCGATGCCGGACGTTTCCGTTACCTGGAGGATATCGCGGTGGCGAGCGCTCTCGAAGCGCAGCATCTCGTACAGGTCCGGGTGGTGGTCCTCCGGCATGGCGTTGCCGAACAGAAACACCGTCACCACCGTTTTGTTGGCCAGGACGCCGGCCCGGCCCCAAGACTGTCGGATGGCCTGGCGGCGGTCGAAGTGCGAGGCAAGGGTCTTCACGGCCAGCAGGAGGAACGGCGCCTCCTGGCAGATGTCCGGCTGGTCCACCACCTGGGGGTACGAGCGGCAGCGCATGTAGAGCAGGAAGTCCTTCAGACGGGCCGGCAGGAAGTTGTAGTCCGCAACGTGAGAGGCCCCGCTGTAGTCCGGCTGGCAGGGGTCAGAGTTCAGGCCTGTGTCGTTCAGCCAGTCGGGGATGGATCCAATGACCTCCCCCGTGTCGTTACCGTAGGTGTAGGAGAGGACCGGGTTCTGCTGAAAGTCCAGTTTCTGTTGCTGGAGGTTCCAGAAGGCTTGACTCGGGGTCAGTTTGGACCAGAAACGCTTGGAAGGAACGATCACCTGAAGAGGAGGAATGAATGGAGGGAGAGATGGAATAAGTGGATTAATTTATTTTTAAAAAATTAAAACATGGTTCACACGTACAACAAGAAGTACTAATTTCCACACACGCACACACTCACCTTGCTGCTTTCATGTTTATCCGGTCCTCCACTGCGAGATACTATGAAGATGAAGAGGTTGACTGTTGTCAACATGACCAACACCTTCACCTTCTTCCTCAGCCCTGCCATGACCTATGACCTATAGCCACCTAGAGGGAGGGGGAAGAGTGAGACGTGGGTTGTACTCACACACACACACAGATCAGTACCAGATAAATCATCCTCCCTCATAATAACCCTCCCTCATAATAACCCTCCCTCATAATAACCCTCCCTCATAATAACCCATAATAACCCTCCCTGATAATAACCCCCCCATATAATAACCCATAATAACCCTCCCTCATAATAACCCACCCTCATAATAACCCATAATAACCCTCCCTGATAATAACCCCCCTCATAATAACCCATAATAACCCTCCCTCATAATAACCCATAATAACCCTCCCTCGTAATAACCCATAATAACCCTCCCTCATAATAACTTGTTTGTTCTACCTCCCTCCCCCTCTCTCTGTCCCTTTCTCTATTTTGTTAATTCTATCTCCCTCCCTCTCGTTCTCTTTCTCTCTTTTACTCTCCTGGGTGGAGTGAGATGGTTGGAGAGTTTCACTGTGTGTGGCTGAAAGCGGCCGGCTCAGTTGTACACTGGGTGTGTGTGTGTGTATATATATATATATATATATATATATATATACATATATATACATACATACATATATATATATCTTACCAGTGTGGTGGGTGGAGTTTTTCCTCTCAGTCAGGGTCTCAGCTCTTAACCCATTCTGGCCTCGGCCCCCTGGGAAACAGGACACATGGAGTGGGAGTGGCAGTAACGGAAACCTGTACACAGCAAGAATAAGTGTCTCAACAACACACCAGAGACAGTCTGTGTCTGAGACACACAGGTACAAGAGTGTCCACACCACACCAGAGACAGTCTGTGTCTGAGACCAACAGGTACAAGAGTGTCCACACCACACCAGAGACAGTCTGTGTCTGAGACCAACAGGTACAAGAGTGTCCACACCACACCAGAGACAGTCTGTGTCTGAGAC
>JACXGK010009407.1:0-20079 GCA_016801125.1 Novumbra hubbsi
CCCACTGCACCAGGGGGAACCCAGGACCCACTGCACCAGGGGGAACCCAGGACCCACTGCACCAGGGGGAACCCAGGACCCACTGCACCAGGGGGAACCCAGGACCCACTGCACCAGGGGGAACCCAGGACCCACTGCACCAGCGTGAGATCTGAGGATGGATCCCGGTACCTAACATCAGTTAGGATACTGTTGGCTTGTAGGTGGAGGTCTGTGCGAACCCTCCATGGATATGCCTCACAAGACTAGCACTGACCAACTGCCCAAACTGTCGTGCTGGATGAAGTTGCAGTAGGCACAATGTTCACCATTGCGTTTTCAGACCTATTCGGGTCTGTTCACGTGCTCAGTGTGAACCAGACAATTTTGGTGTTCTCTGTCGAATGCCATTCCAGTTGAATGGTGCTGGGCTGCGAGCACAGGTCCCACTAGAGGTTGTCGGGCCATCCATGCCACCCTGGTGGAGTCTGTCAGACAGGTTGGTCAGGAACATACACACCAGTAGCCCGCTGTGGGTCAATGTTGGTCCCTTTTTCCTCCTCGCTTTAAGGAGCACATGCAGGTCCTGCTGGGTTGTCAACAGGTGACGTTGATACACAATCGCCCTTGCTTCCTGACTGGATTTTTAACTATCCAAATAAATGGCCTTTGTTAGACTTTGTATTTCATATTTTAAATCAGACAAGAAATACATTGTGTCTAATTTAGGTAAGCCTATTCATTCTTTTCAGAGAAACTGCTTAAACTAAAAACGTAAAATGATGCTTTCAGAGGGTCCACTTTGCTCATGAAGCCTCGGAGGCCCTAATTAGCCCCTACGCCCTTGAAAATTTTCTCAACCTCAGATTTGGGACACTTGGATGGTGAGTGAATGAGCAAATAAAAAGGGCCCAAGGGGAAGGTCATCAATGGGACTAAGCCATAACGTTTCAATGTTGTTCCTTGCCAGGCAAGTCATTGAGTGACAGCAGCACCACACAAAGTGTCCCTGCAGGTGGCAATATATCCACACTTTCCATGCAATCCATTTCAGATGCTCTGTTCTCTATTGGTTGTTGTATGTGTTCCAGTATATTATTTAACCAGGCGCTTTGAATCAGTCATGCTGATTGGCCAAAACCTGTGATATATGAGACGTATTCACCATAGGTATCACATCTTTACTGCTCTAATTGAGTTGGTGTCTAGTTTATTACAGCAATGAGGCATCTCAGGCAGCTAATCGTGATGTGTCCAACCAAAGAACAGCTCTTACATAGTGATCATAAAGCACATCCCCTTGTGCTTTAGTGCTTAAATATGTTTCTCACTCACACCAAATTGTGTAGGTTGTTTAAATGTATGTTCAGCAAGTAGGCGCAGATTTATTTGAGCTATAAAATGAACAAACTACATTGATATTGTTGTGTAAGACACCCCTCCAGTTAATACAACAAACAGGAGAAAATAATTAAATGAACTAAGAACGTAATGTGTAATTCGTACCACTATTTAAACGGGGGGCAATTGACAACACATTCATTGTTCAGGGAGAATCTTGCTATAGTAAGGTTTACTAATGCCTCGCTACTCATATTCATGAACATATACAATAAGAGAGGAAAGCCCGGGTATCAAACCATCCATCTCTTTTGGTTAATCTGTCATCCGGGCATGAACTAAGCTTTAGAAACAAGCAGAAGTAAAGCCTAGGCACAGGTCTTGGATTTACCCCCCAGACAGTAAGCCGGAAGAGTTGAAACTGGGGAGGACTGAGACAGGGCTTAGTTTAACCCTTCCAAAGTCATGTTCATAGGCCTGTGTCTACCCACTGACAGTCCAGAGTGAGAAATCATTTATAGTACACTCAATTTGATTTGGGTACAGTTTAGGGTGCATTTCTTATCAACAAAAGTTCTAAACCTAAAAGAAATAAACTAAAAAGCTGATAACATTGCCGTGGTGGGTTTGTCTGAGCTCTGTAACTTTTAATGCAATGAGCAGGAATTTCCTAAGTTTAAAGAAATAATGGTTATACGGAGATGAATTAACTTTTTTTCAGCAGATACTCTGAATCCATAAATCAGATATGAGCACAAACACAGTTCATTGCCTGTCAATAAATGTGTAATATTATCAAAATCATAATAGACATCCGCAATCGTGACCTATATTCCAATTTAAAAAAAGCTTTAATAAACGTTCTGATATTAACTATGATGAGTATTTTCCCAGTCACCCAAGAAGCCCTTCAAAACAAAGGCACGCAATAAAAGTCCCACATTAGTCCTCTATAGAAAGATAATCATTTCTGAATCGCGATTAGGTATAACACATACAAAAACGTAGTATGCAACAATTGCAATTACTGGCAGATCAGGACTACTAAGTAAGAGTAAACAATTTCAACAAAATGAAACAACAACTATGAATAGTATTTAAAAGTAAAGACCCCACAATAAAAGTTCAATGTGTTTTTGGCATAATGCTGCCTCTGGGTACTGAAGGAATGCACCATTTTAGAAACAGATGACTATAACAGTAATTATGATATGAAGATGGTATCAAACAGGTTTTAACTTGATGGTAGTAGCATGTATTGGCAACTTTCAAATGTGTAATAATAAAACAGTAGTTTGCGTAGTAGGAGAAGAAAATGTGTTACAAGTCTGTTATTTCACAGTGCCTGTTTTTAATGTTTAGTTTACTGATAATCCTCATTACCATGTCATTTCATAGTCATACTTATGCATTTAGAATGCTAGTTCTGCAGTTATTAATGCCTTGGGGCCACTGGATGTAATGTGGTAAATCAACTAATTTCTCTCTGCATTTTCTGCTTGTGTTCTAAATAGCACACATCGTAGGGACACAAATAAAAGACTGGAATGAAACAAAGCTGTGTCGCATCCTATTCCCCATCACTTTTGACTAGGGCCATAAAGGGTGGCATTAGGCCATATAATCCATCCTTCTGGAAGCAGGGGGTAAATGGGGGCATATTGTGAGGCTGACATTATCCATTAGGAATCGGCAGAGAGAAAAGAGGGTAGACTGTGTTTCTGTGTGCGTGTGTGACCACACATACACACAGAAAGCCTGTCGCTGATGTTGTTTGCAGAGGAAAGTGACCATAACGCAAGGCTGTCTTTGCTAATTGAAGACCTGTAAAGAGAATAGAGTTCAGTGCAGTATAGTACCAGTGGGATCAATCCTAAAACCCTGTTTGCTCACCCCTTAGCTATGCTCTCCAGCACGCAAACCTCACTGAGTAGGTGGTGCTCCAAATCAACCTCGTATGAGGGGTAGTGCTTTGTTCCGTTCGCTAGTTTGCGCTCCAAAAAAGCGAATCACGATGCATATAGGGGGGAATCAAACTCCCATGATGCTCTCCAACACAAAGATCTAAAGATGCTTGAGGAAAGAAATCTGACAGTGGAACATGTGAGTTAATGTGTAGACAAAAAACATATGAATATTTTGGGTCATAAAGTAATCACATTTCATGTTCCGGATGAGGCGCATACAGACAGCTGTAATCTTATGACACCCAGGGGATGTAAATAATCCACCTTGCCAAAGCATGTAATGCAAATGGAGTGTCCAACATTGCCTTGCTGTTTATTACACCTATTTAATAAGTATTTAATGTCAGAATTTTTATTGTTATTAGATCATTAGGATGTAGCAGGTGCCAGACCTCCAAGGTGGCCAGATTAGACTTCATTTCAGTAGAGACTTTCCTGTCAGATTTTAAGAATTTACATATTGACTGCCAGAACATACCTTGTTTTAATATCACCTTTCTATTGGCTATTTAATTCGATTCTTTATGCTTGGCGTAGATAGTGGATATAGCACAATATACTGTACAACTGCAAAAAAGAAATTCCACAGGACAATTTTCATTGCATCGCAGAAATATGGACAAACCGCAATCATAAACTTAGTTCTCTACTTAAGAATTTAAGAGTTTCTGTCTCTGTTCATTGTATATTGTCTAGAAATATTCAATGGACTTTCAGAGTCAAAGGGAGATGTTCCGTTGGTGAAAAAAGTGAGTGGAACAAATCTTCTGTTGGAGGAGTTGCTGCTGTAGAGAAGACTGCCTACAAGTTTTTTTGGCACCTTTTGCAGGTAGAAAGGGAGTGGTTTCAGGATAGCATGCTGTACACCAATTATGGCTTTCCTGTTTTAATATAGATCATATATATAATATATATCAGTGACTTTTTCTCAACAACGGAACCGCATTGTGGAAAAGGATGACAAAGAACAAAACAAGAAAACAGAAGAAGAGTCACAACTCTGTGCAGAACAGGTCAATGACTTTATTGTAAATTAATACTATAGGAAGGTTGCCACAGTCTTGCTCTGTGTTGACCAATCACAATCAGAACAGGTATAGGGAACTAAACCTAAATCCTACCAGTGCTAAAAGAGGTAAAGTGATGATGAAAGGATGAAAAGCTAGTAGCAAAAAAGGCCATCTGAAGTCATTGTGACTCAGAGTTAGGGAGTTTTAAAAACAGATAAAGCAATTTGTTTATTTAAAAATAATAAGGGACATTGCATTTTAAGTCAAGTCTTCAGACAAGATGCGAAGCTATATGACTGCCTTTAGTGCTCTAAATTGAATTGATAACTGACTGCCCTCAAATATATATATATATATATATAAAACATGTAGGTGAATAAATCCCCCTACATTATTGTTGGACTGTGTCGGTGTGTTGTCCCTCATACATTGATTACATCTACAGTGTCAAAGCTCTTTGGTGCACCGAACGTTCATTCATTTTCCAGTGGTACTCTCTGCTTGCGTTTATCTAATGTGTGCTTTAAGTGGAAAAATATTGGCAAATGGAATCAAAGGATTAATGTGGAACTTTGTTCGTTGCCCACATACAGAGATAATGCATGCATAAAGGTAATTTTTTTTAATTATTATAACTACACAGTAACTTGTTGACTGCTACTTTGCGTCCAAACGAAAGATTACTATTTCTGAGGTGTGTAGTCATTCCTTTCTAAACCTCTGACACTTTTGAAGACATAAGCTAATCATGCAGCTAACCAAATTAAAGATTTGACTTCTGTGAGTGAGAGAATAGACTGTGCCTACTGAGTGCCGAAAGGCTACTGTTATATTAATTGTTTGTGTATTTACTTTAATGTTATATGTTTGTTATTTTTTGCTACATAAAACTTGCACAGATAAATATCTTTACACAATTTTTTGTTTTAAGACTTTTTAACAGTGCTGAACATTAAAGAGAATCAATTCACAATATCAAAATAACAGTTAATCGCGTGTAACAGGGTTATCCTAAATGAGGCTCAACATTTCTAAAGAGATGGAAAAGGCACAGCCCAAAGAATACATCCTGTCCCAGCGAAACCAGTACAGGGGGGAAACAAAGAGGACATAGGCTTGTTCAATCTGCACTAGTCCACTGTAAAAAAGGAACAGATGCACTGGATAAGAAATCAGTTGCAGGCCCAGTGAGCCGTGCAGCCGCCTCAGCCTGGGCATACTAGATGATCTCCATGGGAGAGAAATGGAAAATCTATTTGTTTTACCCCAGCATGGCGGCCCCCCCCGTTCACCTCCCACCAGAGCTGATATGTGGGGAAGTGGCTTCAGGGAATGCAAGGACACTCCGAGTCAGCACTCCTCTTCGCCCCAAACCTGCCAGGAGTCAGCCAATCAGTGCCAATCTAGAGTGACGGGTGGCGAACTGCACTCTCAATCAATTTCTATCGCTTCAGAAGGTCTATGGAGATAACAACTGTACTGGCGTCGGCTTTTGAATGCATAAGTGGACCTGTGAATAAACTCTATAGGATGACAACAAACGTACCAAGAAAATAAAAGTAAGATAGAAAAGGAGACAATGAAAGATTAAGACATAAAGAGAGACATAAATACAGAAAGAGATAGAGACAGTGGGAAATCGCTCAAACATCAACAAACACTGGTATCTGTTTGACCTGTGTTCACACACCTTTCAGCGGTACCCACACAATTTCATGTATTACATGTATTCCAAAGAAAACACCCCTCAATCAACCTTTCAAGCAATTTTCAAGCTCTTCACCCCTTTACTCAAGAGAAATAGTTCAGGACAGGCACAGATTTTGGTAGATATCCAAAGACGTTTTGGTAGGGGATCCTGGAAGACGTTTGAGTAACACATGGTTAGGCAAACCTCTGTAGAGTATATTCACAGCTGCAATACATTATCTGATGCAATGACAAGAGGGCAACCATTGGAGAATAAACATTGTGAACCAGTGATCATTGACTTATGTATTTCCCTTGTAATGCTTGATCATAATTATTTGCACAATTGTACTATACTGTAAATACTGTTGCATGGAATAAAATCAAAAGCTTTTTGTGTAATGTTTACTTCATATTTCAGTTTTGCTATTTATTAAATATGTCTTTTTCCTCCTGTTGTTGTGCTTTTTTCCATGCCAATAGAGCACTTTAAATTGAAATTGATCATTGATAAATGCAAGAGATAAAAACCGAGAATATTATGACAACAATTTCATTTGAATAACATTTACATAGCGTAAATAAAATTCTCTATTCACACTGTATATCAAGAAAATCTCGCTGTGCCAGAGGTATGGAGTAAGGCGCAAGACCCCTGACTTTGACCAGATCCCTAACCTGGAAAGCCTATACACTGACATTGTTGTTTACCCGGTATTAAACATTTTGCTGTTTCAGTATACATGGAGCTGGAAGAACTTTAGAACTAGACTTCCTATGTCAACACTCATTCTACTCTAGTACACATTGAGCGAGATTGCCGTAGCCACTTCAACAGTTTAATCTAGATTAACAACACTTGTGGACAGATCCCCTTTATTAGGTAATGTGAGACACTTCCCTGACAGATATTTCTGCCATTGGGGTCAAGACAATTTTTTGCTTAGTGTGTATTGGAGAGAAAATGAGTGGTGATGTAGAAAGTTCTTGGAGGCAACTAAAAAACTTGACGGACAGCACCACATAAGCTTCCAGATCAACACCATAGTAAGTGATTTATTTATGCCTTCCGGGCAGGAGGCTAGTCAAAGTGATGCGCTGTGTTGAGCCTTAAGGCATACCTCAGGCCCAACAAGAGATGTTCATGATCTAGTGTGAACAGAAAAGGTATATACAAATTATGTTAATTGTCACTTCAATTTGTCATCTGAACAATTGTTGTAGAAACAAATAAAGAGTGAGACAGAAAGAGTGTTTTGACCCAATGAAAGTTTTACAGAACTAATTTGACAGTAAAATTGATTCATGCCAGCAACAGGTTACTCTCGCTGTGCTGTCAGGCGAAACACAGATAATTGACCTGGAATATGTATAAACTCACTGACAATGTTGTATACCTGTTAATTTACATGGCACACCCCTTCAAACAAGTGCTGTGGCTGCTAATAGCAAAATTGTTCCAGTGCCAATGTAATTCTGTTTAAGGAGCAAGAAAGACTAACAGAACCACACTTCTACATCACCGCTCATTCAACTCCAAAAGACATTGATGGAGACCTCATTTTTATGAGTTGTCTCTGGGTATTACAGTCAAAAAAGTGCCATGTAACCTTTAGAAGTGGAATTCCACAATTACCTGTTTACACAAAACACAAATGTGTCTCGATCCCCAAGGTAATACTAATTTTGTGTAAAAATCCTCAGTCGCTTTTCAAAAAGTATCAAAGAAACCAAATATCAATTATCAAAATAATAGATAATAAATAAGCAGGATTTAAATAACTGAAGTGAAAACTGGGGGAAATAGCTTTTTAATAGATATAGATGGATTAACTGTATACAATGTATCACAGGAAATTTGGACTAGATCCTATATTTCCACAGGACTACATTTCAGATCACCACATCGATTATTTAAATTACGTCTGCAACTGCCATGTAACTGCCATATAGGTAATTTATATTGTTGGGACAGTAATATTTGCTATACTCCTGCCCGAAATCATGATTTGTGTGTTTTCAGACATGTTATAGGTCACTAGGTGCTGTTCACAGTTTCAGCAACAAAGCAAAAACAAATTAAGAAATTATGGCATTTTGTCTTCAAACTCTTCATCTAGTCTGTATTTTCAACTAAGCTAAATAGTAAATGAATAGTTCACTTTTTCATCCCTATGGATATTAACAGCCGAAGGTTTATGTCAGTTCATACCAGCTGAAAAAACACAGTACAAATTATGAAAAATTTAAACAATTGATACTAAGATAAATCCAGTAATCATAAAATAGTCTATTGTTTTATTCACTATCTTCTAGTATAAATATGCCCAAGCAGATATACAGACATTAAGAAAAAGTGAAATACAACACCTTGAACTAGTTGCTGTGGGCCTCAAATCATTCCTGAATCATTGCTTTGAGGCGCGGCGTATTATCTGGCTGAAAACGGCCAATGCCACCTGGCAACACTGTTTCCATTAAAGGATGTACATGGTCTGCAACAATGCTTAGGTAGGTGGTACGTGTCAAAGTAACATCCACCTGAATTGCAGGCCCCAATGTTTCCCAGCAGAACATTCCCCAAAGCACCGCACAGACTCTGCGGACTTGCCTCCATCCCATAGTGGTGCCTTGCATTCTCCAAGCGATGCACAGGCACCCGGCCATCCACGTGATGTCAAAGGAAACGTGATTCATCAGACCAGGCCACCTTCTCCCATTGTTCCGTGGTCCCGTTCTGATGCTTGTGTGCCCATTGTAGAGGCCTTCGGCTGTGGACAGGCATGGGCACCCAACTGGTCTCAGGCCAGCCTCCGCGCCCCATTACAATTAATGCTGCTGGTTCACTGCTGTCCCTTGCTTGTACCACTTTTGATAGGTGCTGACCGCTGGAACACCCCACAAGAGATGCAGTTTTGGAGATGCTCGGACCCAGTCGTTTGGCTATCACAATTTGGCCCTTGTCAACGTTCCTCAGATACTTACGCTTGCCCATTTTACCTGCTTCTAACACGTTGAGGACAACATTTTCACTTGCTGCCTAATATATCCCACCCAGTGACATTGACGCTAACTGCCATTATGATGAGGTTATCAGTGTTATTCACCTCACCTGTCGGCGGGCATAATGTTATGGCTGATCGCTGTATTTCCTTGATCATTTGGAAGTCACTGAAAGCAACTTCAAAATATGTCAACGAGCATCATCATTTAAGACCATTGGCACAGCTTTTCTTCTGTTCCGTCTGTTATTGACCTTTGTATCCGTTCTGTTATTCTTTTGGTCAGTCCCTTGCCTGTGAATCTGTCCGCGTGCCTGCATTCTTGCCGGTATCTGCCTGCCTATTCGTAAGCATGACTCCAATTCTTTCTGTCCATCCTTCACCTGTCTAACTATTTAACCATTATTCAATTTACTTAATGAACAATGGTCATGGCCTTGAAAACCAACAATCAATTAACATTGTGCCACAACAGTGAAATGCAGTTTGTGGAACTGTGTAGCGAGGATATGATTTATTAGGCATTAAATGGATCAAGTGATTATATAATGTACTATACGTCAAACCTCGATTGAACACTGATTGCCCACTCAACACTGTCACTGGACATTTCACAGTGCATTAGGCGAGTGGCAGGTCATACAATCCAATAACTTTAGAGGCCAAATCAGTCTTTGCTGTTGCCATGCAACGTAGCAGGGACATAATTGTGTACATAAAAAACTAATATATTTCAGTAACTTTGCTATGATTACAAAAGTGTCCTTGTGCAATATATTTTTGATTTCATGCACAAAAAGAACAGGCATGCTGTCATCAGAGATTCCCTAGGAATGAACAGTGTACAATTCAACCATGTAATGTTTCCCTCTCATTCCAAATATTTTTTGTTCCTTAAGTTGCAACACAGAATCGTTTTTGAAAACAATCATTTCCATGCTTAATGTTAACTCAGCAACCATTGGTTTATTAATTACTAAATATAATCCTTAGTACTATTATCCATTTTATGTCAAAGCAGAAAGTCTGAATAATGAATTTGCCAAGACGATTAAATAGTTTTTGCCATATACTTCAAATAATAATATTTCAGGACAGTAGAAAAAAATGAACAATTTATTCATTCCATTTCACAGAACACCTTGAGTAACATAATACCTATGATTTGTCTGGTATGGGTTTATGTGCAGAGGCATGGCTGCCCATAAATTGACAGATTGTGGACACTCCATTTTTCCATTTGTTCATTTCTACAAGCCTAGTCATGATTCAAGTGACTTCGATTCATCCTTGACCTTGACAAACTATACTTATGCCATAGCTCTAAGCATTTATAGACTTTACATTCAAATGCATGTTTAACCCACTAACATGTGTAAGTGTCCTTTTTTCCTAATGCACAAAAGGATCTATAAGTGCTATTAAAGTAAAAAAAGATCCTATAACCATTTTCTGCACAGAGCCCCTGCCTTTTGTTATCTGTGATTGAAGTGGATGCTTGTCGTACGAGGAAAACAATGGATCGTTTCGATTGAGTCGTGGCGGCAGCCACTGTGATGTTTAAAGGGTCATTCGGATGCAATCTGGGAAATTTCTGCCAAGATTTATGCCTCCCCTATTGCCTCTGCTCTTCAGTCGGAAGCAAATGGTAAACGGCACTGAGTTATTGTGTCAGGGACCACACTCCCCTTCTTTGTCAGTACATGAAGCCAAGAGCTGAACAGTATGGCCCTGGGCTGTGCATTACATTAGCTTGAAAATGTAACTAGTTGCTAACACCCCAGCTGAGATAAGCTGCAATGACGTAGGTAGCAAACACAACAATAAAAACAATGACATAATAAAACAACAGTTGTTATAAGGCAGTACTATTAAACAGTATTATTATGGGGGTTACTATATTAAAGGTTATTTTATGAATTCAGTAAGGTCAGATATATTTAACATTTGATTGTTCATCAGAACTGTTTAAAAAACAATGCATACTCGCTTTGTCTAATCCATAACTACCTGCGAGCTCCAACCACTATAACTCTTCACCCACTAAATTGACAAATATTACTAAAGTGAGGAAAATAACCTCAAATTCACTGATTAAACAAGGCCTTAAAAAGTTGATAAAAGTAATTAGGTCTATGTCAAAAACACAGCCATGCTGTTGTAATTTGTGCCAAATGTGGTTTGAAATGCTGAAATAAACTAATCCTTCTGTCATGTCCTGGATGCGGGCCCCTAGCCATCTCTGTGCTTTGGGGCTTACATTCAGGGCATGGCACATGGAGAGGCCTCTAGCCAACTCCATGCCATTGTGGGCTCCCCAGTCAGAGCAGCTGCATTCAGTTGACTCTGATTGGGGAGCCTACTTAGGTTGGCTTTGCACCACACCCGGTGTGGTTTATTGTTTGTGTTTGTCACGACTTCACGGTTTGTCTTTTGTTTAATCCTATTTTATGTGAATAATCTAGACGTAATTTGTACTTCGTTTTATGTTGGTTGCATACCTTTCATTTTATGTTTACAGTTCGTGTTAGTTTGTATTTATTTTGTGTCATTGTATTAAATCACCTTTACTTTCAACAACATGTCTGCTTTTGGTTCTGCCGCACACTACAACTGTGATACCTTTGGTCGTCTGGATGGCTGCATATGTTGCTCCGTAACCTGTATATTACCAGTGCCTTCACATATTGTTCAATATCACGTGCACTTATGCACCCCAATACCATCACGAATGCTGGCTTTTGAACTGTGTGCTGATAACATGCTGGATGGTTCCTCTCCTTTTTAGTCCAGAGACCACAGAATGCATGATTCCCAAAACAAATTATTCAGTAGACCGCAGGACGGTTTTTAAATTAGAGACTACAAAATCACCAATGCAGTGATTTCCACTATATAATCAGCTCTATTTTTGATGCAGTGGCCCACTGGGATAAAAAAATCATGGCCATCCAATATTGGTTTTTAACCTTGTCTTTGCGTACTGAATTTTCTCTGGATCTTCTAAATCTTCTAATGACAATATGTACCATTGATAATAAGATCCCCAAACTATTTCAAATGTTAAGCTGAGAACCGATATTCTTATGTTTTGGCACTAATTGCCAGTGCAGTCATTTATAGAGTCGTGAACCCATCCAACTTCTGATAGACCCATACTCTGGAATGATTTTTTAATACCCAATCATGTTAATGTTGCCATTTGACCAAGTTCATTGTGTGATGTTCCTTTTTACATGACATTTACATAATATTCCTTTCACATTTGATATATTTTAATTTACATTTTACCAAGCTCCTGGCAATTTTGGAAATGGGGTACATATGGATGTGCCATCCTGGAGAAGCTGGACTGCCTGTGCAACCTGAATGGGCTGTAGAGGATAATTTGTATTGTGCAAATTCATAGGCCCTATTGATAAATGCTTAATTAGTTATTTGCTTAAGTTTACTGTGCCTATATATGTGTGTAAACATGGGTTAGGTCATCCATTTCGTAAATAGATTACATCCTCCATTTTGTATTGATGACGTGGTTTTAGAGAATGGAAGGAGCCTATGTTCTCGGTTGAGTTTTCCCGCCAGTGCCACTGATTGGCTAATACAGGTGAAGGGAGGGGTCTACCTGTGCAAAGTTATAAAGTTGGCTGTATCCCATGAGACTGTGTCTTTCTTCTTTGAGTTGTCCTTTCTGTATGAACCACCATGTAATTACATTAAAACAAGTTCGGACAAAGGTATTTGGTCTCCTATAGTTGTTTAAATTGACTTGTCCCGCAAACCTAGAAAAGCATGGGTTTTGGAGAACTACTTTAGGGCGCAGGTACCACCTTATGCTACCAGTAGTGACAAGGACACAGTTCCTGAATCAGAGTAAGGATGAGTAGAGAGCCATAATCTGTGGTCACCAACTGAAAGACCATTGCCTTTTTTGAGGTTGTCTTGCAGTTGTCTCGCCAATGCACTTGTTTCATTTGCAATGGAAATTTGCATTGCCGCTGCCACTGTTCACATGTGATCAAGGTCACTCAAATCTCAAGTAAGCACAGGTTTCACATTTTTCCTATTCAAAAGTAAAGAATAGGCACTTAACATTTTATGCAATAAAACATTGTTACGTATACATGTTAAAAATGATAATTTAGCTTTAAGTAGAGGAGAAAACCTCAGCTGCAGTCCTATGTTTAGCTAACCTTGAGATTTAGGAGAACATTTGCAAACTTGGCAGTTTGGGACACGTTTTCATAGAACATGCTACAAAGATTCATAGAACATGCTACAAAACATTGTGATATTGTGTAATCATCTCTGATAATAGTAATACATGTAACTGTAAATCTATTATTATATGTGAAACTTGAAACAGCAGACAGGATTTTGACAAAAAAATTCTGTATTCTGACAGTATTATCAAAGGTTACCAAAGAAAAGGTTGAAATTCAGACACCTATGCTGTTTTAACACTGCATCTGTTTTGTTGAATGTTTTTGTCTGTTTTAACAAGTTATCTGCAGCAATACATTTCATTCCAATTTCAACAATTAATTTGGATCTATGTGCCAGAGTACATTGATCGTGCCACTTAATTGGTGTGTGCTCTGCCAGCATTATTGTTTTGATTTAAATGTGTGATTTCACTCTAGGCTTGATTGTTTGTATTCTGAGTCATTAATGAAGTTGAATTTGGCTTTAAATTTGAAATAAAAATGTATTCCCAATTAATTTGTTGTGTTCTTATGTGTTGATAATCCATTGTTCTAGTGTGACAACTGATGGGGCAAATACCCACTGAGCCACCAGAACCCTCGTTGTTTGGTAGGCTACATATATTTCGAATAGTGTCCAATTGGGGTCGAGATGCATACTCAAATAATTACTACAATAGATTAAATAGGCTGTTTTATCTGGTTTTCAAAACCTGATCAATCGACACTCGTTTAGTTTAATATCACATGACAACATGTTTTGACACCTGCCTTCACGTCACCAAGATTTTCTGAACAACGTTCGGATGCAGGGAACCAGGTCGAAAAGCTCGGAATTCCTAGCCTACTCGAGACACTGTTCGAAAAAACTGGAATATGCCATCACTACTTTTCAACATGCTTTTTTTAACAATATATCCATGAGAATGATTTGGATGATAAAGCCAGAACCACATAATGCATTACATGGAATGAATAATTTAAAAACAATCAATTGTCCTGTTGCAATTGGGGGAAAAACACCCAGTGTTTGGACTTGTGTAGTTCCACAGAATAATCTGTGAAACTACCCACTGTGCCACCAGTGAACTTTACTCTTAATTGCAGTACCGAAATTGGTAATAAGGTGTTTAAAGTAAAGGGTGCAACACAAGGACATGCACGGGGGCTAAGGTTGCCCAGGCAACTGCCTGTACGACCTCCTTGAGTCAAGTGGCCCATCCGATGGTGAAAAGTCTTTGACCCTTTCTTCAGGTAAGAGCAATGGCCCCTAAAAATTCCTGTGCACATCCCTGGTGCAACGTGTATCGAAAGAGTTATTACTATAGATGCGAGCATTTCTACATTTTATACAAGTTAGGCAGCTTGCAACAAAGTGACGCCCCTCATTCAAAGTTGTTGGTATTGAACATAGTTTTTAAAATTTGAGACAGTAAATTGTATTTTACGTAACTACACAGGGTCCATTCTATAACACCATAACAAGTGGTCTTTCAAAACCAGGCATCACTTGACCAGAAGTGTTTCGCAAACAAGTCTCCGAACATTGTTTCCGATGCAGTGAGTGTCGATCAGAATAGTATTGAGTCTGATGGTTGAGCAGCCCATCACTATAAACAGAGTACTACATATGCAATAGAAAATTAAAAACCTTAATGTGAACAGTTGAGATGAAAAATGCTGGTGGTTCTTCAGAAATGCTAATTTGCTACTCGAGCCACAACCACAATTTAAATGTGTTGTTTTAATGAGTATCTTCTAACAATAATATGGGTCAGCCGAGGTCATTGTTAAAGAATTGTATTAGGCCAGTGTAAAAGAACATGATATTGCAGTTACAGTAGCAAGCTTACAAAAATATGTAGCACCTAGATTAGTTAAAACAGTTAACAGATCAGTTAAACTAGTTAAAACAGAAGTGATGTGATAGCCAATGGTAATATAACAATGCCAATATGCCCCTTGATTAAATAACCAGCTACAATCAGTGATGGCGCCCATGATATGGATTTAGTATTCTTCAAAAATAAGTGTCTGTATTTCCTAAACACTATAAAGTATTTCCAACTGTTGCCTTCCAAATCATAAGAAATTCTGGTAGATATGCGTCTAGGTCGTGTGGACACTTTGTATGACCACACGACCTGTATGGTGAACACTGTCCCCTCGTAAAGAAAATTAAGAGGCAATCAACGTCCCCTTCAAGGATGACCTTGTTTTTGGCACATATATTGGGGTAAATTTAAGAGCCTGCTCTTTAGCCCCCTTGCTGGCCGATAGTAGGGACTTTGATCAGATGTCCTAGAAACTGCTTATGCCTTTCTCACCTAATGCCTTGCCAGTGATTTTCTATATATGTTATTTACATATAACATATTGTACATTTTTTAATGTGTGCGATGGGGAGGTTGTGGGATTTGGGAATAAAGCAATCTGAACACTACTGGCAATAAAATGTGATAAATATTCCTGGAAATTAGATCATCAAACGCCAACACTGCATGTATAATTAGAGGGGTGTCATTAATCATGTGTTACCGGGGCTGTTTGGAGTAATGAGATTCCAGAAGTGAACTGTATTAATCCAGGGTGGCACTAAGCACACTGTTTATTACCCAGGATTCTTAACATCATTCAGGAGCCAATGACTAGGCCTCGCCGTTGGGCATTGTGGGTTAAATTGGCCCAAAACTCATTTTTTTTTTTCTTCTACTCAAAACCCCCAGTCAAATATCCTCTTACAATTTGTTTTATCATGACAAGCCCACACATTCTTGGGGATTCTTGCCTACTTCACAGCAGAATGTTACACAGATTGTTCTTGGTGCAATGCCTTGTTATGCAGCTGAGAAAACAAAGTGATACTATTGAGGTCATAGAACAAAAATATCTCATGCTAATTATGAGTTCCTGGATTGCATTTTAATTGTTGTAATTGCAATCAAACTCATCTTTGCCCGCAGTTAACACAGCTACTGATTTTATTTCGACAGGTTACGTATCTTAAACCACAAATAATAATCATACAGTACAACCACAAAACCAATCAACAATACAGACTCCTTTTGCATATGTTAGATCTGTGCCTTGTTTACGGTATGAATAATGTTTTTTTTTTACTATACTTTTTCTACTATATTCCAGCAGCATTTTGAAGGCAGACCGAAATAATCGGAATTCCAACTGACTATTATTATTTAATGGTAACTTAATGCTAAAAAAGAGCATTGGGGACCACACAAGGTCATCAAGAGTATTAAATAATTAAACAAATGTAGCTGGAGAGAACATTTCACTGTTGCAATATATTCAGAAAGACAAGTAATGTTTATGCTACTAATCTATTGTAGAAATGAACAAATACGTTTTGGCTTACAACAATCCAAATTGCAAACCTTTTTCCACAGCATGGTATAGCATAAATGGAACAGCATGAATGGAACGATTTTAGCTAGTTTATCAGCAATTTCCCAGTATATATTGTAAACTCGTTTCTTACCAAAGGCACTCATCCAGGAAAAACTGAGCTAATCATTTAGTGCCTGACTGATATTGAGAGTGGAAGCACAAGTGAGTATGACAGACGGGTGAGTATGATGAAAATGATTAACCTAACATGTGAAGCAACAAGTCTAGGAGAGGGCATGACACAAACACAAATAAAACTGCAAAAATAGCAATATAACAAAAGTAGCATTGAAAGCATTGAAGTAAGGCCTTGCTTTAAAAAGTCAAGCAGATGTGTTCCTGCGACAGAGTGTGAGATGGGAAAAATCCTAATCTCATTCCCAGCCACTGGATTGACAATGTGTCAAACTTTGCTATTGTTAGCCGATAAGAAAAACATTGCAGCTTAGTCCATCATTTAATCATATTTTGTGGACCCAAGTAGAGCTAATGTCCCCATAGTAGGTGACTAGCTAGCTACTTTGCATTTAGTTTTGCAATCTACATAGTATCACTTTTGTTTACAAGTTTACATATGGGACAAGTATTACTTTAAAAAATCAATTCAGACCTAGTCAGAGACAAGTTGGGACCAAGGACTCAACATGTAATCAAAATGTATTAAACTATTTAAAAAACTGAAAATAAAGCCAAATTAATTATCAATTATCAACAAAACACAGAAAACAATTGATTGCAAAATGATTTAAACCCTTCAGTCAATATTTTATAGTGGCACCTTGGACAACATCTGGCATTTCTCTCTCCTCCATCATTTCACTTTCTCTCTTTCACTTTCTCCTTTAACTTAGCATATTTTATCTGTCCCTTCACTGTTGTCGCTTGCCTTCCCAAAATGTAACTTTTTTTGGCAGTATCTTTCCATTTCTATTTCTTGTGTCAGTCAAAAAAAGATAGTCAGTGACCCTACATGGGAGTTTTTCCAAGCCAATACACAAAATCTTTTGTTGTTTTATTTTGGGGGGTTTTGGCGGTGTGTCTGTAAAAGCATTTTGTGTGTCACGGAGCCTCCTCTTAGTCACAGCTCCCTCTGGGTAATCCCTGTCACCGGCCTATTAGCTGCCACAGGCCTATTAGCTGCCACCATCCATTCATTCAGCTGTCAGCAATCCATTCAACTACACACCCTGGACTCTCCATGATTCGGCACACCTGATTTCCATCACCCTGGACTCTCCATAATTACGCACACCTGATTCTCCTATAACTGTTTTTGCGTTTGTCAGTATTTTTATGGAGTATTGCCTTGTTGTCGTCAGTGTGTGTTCCCTGAGTTTGAGTGATATTTGTGTTGGTCAAATACACAATACTCTGTGATACTGTAGTGTAATAAGAAACCAGACTTGTCGTCCCTGAGTTCTGGGTCTCTGAACAGTCTAGGCGGTCCCAGGGACACATGCCATGCTGGGAATCCATGAGTTCTGTGTATAGGTGTACCCGTGAACACACACCAACGTGGGCATCCCTGGGTTCTGGGTCTCTGACCAGTCTGGGTGGAACCAGGATCACATGTCATTTTATTAGGCTTATGTCGAAAATAGTATCTAACTTTTACTGTGGTAATTTTTGCTAACATGTATTTACATACAATAAGGAGTCAGATAAAATATTTATCACTAAGGTTACGTTCTCGCACTCATTTCACTAGCTGTAGCTTTCTAGTGGTAAACCTTCAACCACCCTCTTTACACCCTCTTACAAAAATTACTCCAGTTACCTATAATGCCTTTTTTTCAACAGTATTTTACTTCCTTTACTAATTACTCCAGCACTGAAACAAACACTCTTCTTCCCAGTTTTTCTTGAATTCACAATAAAACATAAAGTGGTCCAACACTTTATGAAGTTATGGTCGTACGTGACTTGCCCTTCCAAGGGTGAATAATGTATATTATGTTTATTATCGACCTTACTGATTTTTATCGATTTGTTGTTGAAGCCCTAATTCCAACCAATAGAAACTACATAGACTCACATTGGAGAAAGTGTCAGATAATTAAATGATTCTCTGTAGTACTGACAACTTGTCTAGACTGCAGAAAATCACCAGGTGTGGATCAATGCTTTGCTTACCCTACTCCATCTAGGTAATTCCACAATTGTTCCGGAAAGTATTGACAATTGAGCAAGGTAAGCATATAAATAAGTCTTGTATTTAACTACCTTTTTCCACAAAATAATGTAACCCCTGTGATATATTTTGTTTTCAACACGCTGTCTATGGTCGATGCAGGGCTAATAAAATAAGAGTGACATTAAATTACTTTTATTAACTTAAAAATGTTCCTTGTTCCCCTCGCTTAAGTGTCTTATGAAAAAAATGTATAGATTGCTGAAAATGCCTAAACTTGACCTACACGTAATCTTAAAGGGAAATACATTTGAAATCCTCATGGCAGTTTGGGGTTCCCAGGCTTTTATATTTGTTATGAAAACTGATTTCAAAAGACATTCATTATAATTTGTTTGGGAGAGTACTGTTAAAATGGTCAAAGCATTTAAAATGGAAAATACATACATGCAAAAAACTGAACGCAAACAGAGGATACAAGAAGGGGGGAATTTTTTGCTCCAGTGTGCTCTGCTATTTGAACAGCAGCCCCTGTCGTATCCCTCCCACCGCGCTCGGATTGCCTACCTGGTAGGGGCACTGTCGGGACGAGCCTTGTCGTGGGCATAGGCCTTCTGGATGACCGATAGCCCACTATGCTCGTCATACGCCGCCTTTACGGGAGAGCTGATTAAGGTTTTCGACCACCAGGAGGGAGAAAGGGATGCGGGTCGCAGACTACTCTGCCTACTTCAGGCTCATCGCACTGTTGCGGATTATGCCATCGATTTCCGCATCCTAGCCGCAAAGAGCGCATGGAACGATGCCGCACTACAGGGAGCATTCCACAACGGACTATCGGAAAGGCTCAAGGACGAGCTAGCCTCAAGGGAGGAGCCTACCAACCTGGACCAACTGATAGCCTTGGCCCAACGAATAGACGCACGCCTCCGCAAACGTTTCCCGGGAGAAACCAACCCCATCACTGGGGTGGGAGACTGGAGAGAGACGACGCAGGAGAACCCGAGAGGAGCCTATGGAGATAGGTCGCACACGCGTCTCCAGAGCGGAACGAGCGCGTCGTTTGGAAGAAAGATTGTGTGTCTACTGCAACGAAGAGGGACACACCTGTTCTACCTGCCCACGACTACAGGGAAACGCACACGCCAGCCCTTAGACGAGGAGCTTTGGACGGGTCGTGCTGGTATCTCCTCTGACGACCCTGTATTGGACGCAACCCTCCATTGGCACACAAAGACTTTCACCGCACGCACGCTCATCGATTCCGGGGCAGACGGAGAATTCATTGACATGGCTTTGGCGAACGAGTGGGGTTTGCCCTGTCTCCCTGTAAATCCTCCGGTGACT
>JACXGK010009408.1:0-20107 GCA_016801125.1 Novumbra hubbsi
GGGGGGGGGGGGGGGGGGGGGGGGGGGGCATTCGAAATGCAGAAATGCATTATTAGAAATCGGCGGTGTGAATCCTGAACGCTGATATTGCCGATATACTACGGCTAAGGCCTGGCACTCAACCATGTGTTGTGCCTAAGACAAGCTCTTAGCCGTGATATATCGGCCATATACCACAACCCTCGTGATTTATTGCTTACTTACACGTGGGGATTATACAACAAGGGGATAACACAGGCTAATACATGAGGTTTTAGTGCTGTAGATACTATACAACTGTTCAGTTATTAACTACCCTTGTGTGTGTCCTTCCCCACAGTGTGTCCACACACACACAGTGCAGAGGCAAAACAAACAACATATCAACTGTGACAAACTGACCCTCACTCTTATACCCTCTATGACCTGAAAACACTTGACTGGTTTTAGTCAAGGCTGTCAAAATAAATCTGTCAAAGGCATTATTCAGAACTTTGGCGATGTGTCAATTAGTAGTTTTACATACACAATATGTCATCTAGATGCGGTGCGGTGCCAGTCTGAACACAGGAATCAAGACTGCGAACCCCCAAGCAATTCAGGTTCAGCCGGTAAGCTTCAACCTCTCTTCGTTTAACTGACAGTTAGTAATTAACTCAATTATTTTTTAATTATTTGAGTGGCCTATTTTCAAGCAGTTCTAGGGTGTTGGTCATTTAAACCTCCCAGGACAAATTTGGAGAGATTGACACCCCCAAAAATGGATTGGTTTTAAATTGTTTTAACGGAAAGTTTACTGAAATGTAAAAAAGAACTTACATATAATTGAATTTTTGTTAATACACTAGAAACTTTCTCCAAATTGTCTGACATTGGGAATGTCCTTAAATCATTTAGGGAACATTACTTCAACAACAAGTTAATCAGGATTATGTCTCCTATTGGTTTCGTCATGGGTACATCATCTTTACAATTCCATGATCTTTACTGAACTAAATCATCCGAAGCATTCAGAGAATGCTATAAGACGTTTGTTCAAAATCCTATATATTCAGTTTCAAGCGTACACAAATCCTATCCTCTATCTTGTTAAAGGGGCACTTCACTTTGTGCAACTTAAGTGGCGTTGATCATGTCATGTTCCACACATATTTGTCCGCAGAGGAGCAAGGTATATTTGTGGGGCACCAAAAAGAGCATACTGTTACGTCGCTGTGTGTATCGGAGGGCGAGCGAGTTCAATAATAAAGAAAAATGTATGTAGTCATGTTTTGTTTCCTCTTGCTCCATGACTGTGTTGTACCGACCAGTGAATAATATGTTGTGGTTCCTTGATTAACAGAGTCATCAGATGTTTTCAAGTGATGTTACTATCAGCAAATGTACAATGTTTTCTCTTTATAAAATACCTCAACTTCTAAAGCCGTAACTTCCTGCTCTGCCATAATCCTTCCCCTTCATCCCCTAGTGGATACTGCCGGCCAGATCTCTTTTGTATTCATTTGTATTAGAGGCGGTATCCATGTGCGCTATGAATTCTGGAACTTGTGGTATTTTATAGACAGAAAGAAAATCCAATTTGATAGATCGATTGTGTTAATTAGACCTTGTGTTTTAATGACACAAATATATCATAGCTAACATTCCTAATTGGTACATTAGGTAGCTGTGCTCAAGAGAAATGTTCAGATGTGTTGCCAGCACCCACTAATAAAACGTAATGACTGCTGGCTTCCTGTCAAACTGGGTCTGTTTGAATACACTAACATGAACGGCTTTGTGTGTGGGAGACAGCAAATCCTCGCATAGGATGCATGTGCAGAGACGTCCAGGCTTACCTGGGGTAGTATGCAGTGTAGTTCATGTAGAGCTGAGCACTAGCTGGGTAGTAGGGGTGGCCAGGGCCTAAGGGGCGGGGACTCAGAAGCACCTGGCCAATGGGAGGGAAGATACCTGCAGCCTCGGCAGGCATTATTGAATGGGCGGGTGGGAAGGAGAAGGAGGGGGGAGAAAGACCTGGGTGAGGGGGAAAGGGGGGGGGGGGGTGTTAGACAACACGCCAAAGCAAGGTTGCGGAAAAGACAAATGCCCAACGTGGCACATGGAGAACTACAAATCCCTGGTCCCCTCTATAGATGGCTGCTAGAAAGACTACAGTGTCGTTTTCAAATGTCTACAGCCGCTTTGTGAGAGTCAGGTCATTGTTTGGTTTTTTGGTCGGCTGACACAAACAATGACTTTCCTTAATGAACACCAGAGGTAGCACACACTTCTACACAAAAGACTGAGCTTTGAGGTGGCTCCTGACTAGAGATGCAAAAAGTAAGGAAATTCCAATAAATTCGCTGGTTTTCCCAACATTTTGGCTGGAGGATTCCTGGAATCAAGAAAGGAAAATGCAGTAAATCCAGAAAACTTCAACCAGAACTTCTGGAGAACCGGGGAGTTTATTGAAAACCTTACAAGCCTATTCCAGACCCCTGACCTATCTTTTACCCACACCTGCATAACCATGACTACACATCACCTTGGCTACACACCAGATCTTAGCTCCGCCCACCTCTCCCCATAGCCCCACCGGTTGGACACGCTCTGTCTGGAAGACTCACGCCCAATCCCAAATCAACCTGGAGAACCGAAATACTGCTTATGGCAATTTATTGTTTTCAATAGAATGAGATGGATTTGGAATTTGTGCAGAGACCTCAAACATGCCAAGCACACACAAACCATTGGAACAAAGACAATTTGTAATCAGTGTTTGTGAAAATGTTCAGATTAAAAAGTGTACTACAAATTTCTTCCTGCATGCAAATTCACCAAAGTCACACAGAATTACACAAACAACAACCAAGAGTAACACGCGCACACACACACATGCAAACCGAGAGGCACACACACACACCCGCGCCCACACACACGCGCCCACACGCGCTCACACACACACACGCGCGCCCACACACACACTCTAGGCTCCTACCCCTCCAGGTAAGATCCGACGCTCCTGTTCTCCCAGAGTTCTAGATCAGAGAACCCAGAAAGAAAGAAAAAGACAGGGGGCAGGATTTAACCTCCGACCTTTAACCCCTCACCCTTGCTGCCCCCTGGCCCGTGGCAGCCCACCTACCCTGCGGTCCCGAAGCGCCCAGCTCCCAGCGGCACTTACGTCTGGACTTACATGGCGGCGGACTGAGCCCTGTCCCACTCCGGGCCCGTGGGTGTGTGTGCGACAGAGACCCTCCCATCAACACCAGACCCATCTCCTCGGCGCTGCAGGGGAACACCTCCACGTAGCGGCTGGTCGCGGCGCGCTGGCCGCTCGGCCCAGACATCACCTGCTTGTGGAGCCGCTGCGAGGCGGAGAAGGCCCGCTCCGCCGAACGCATCTGGATGAAACAGTCCCCGGACGGACGACCCTGGAGGCACACAGCGGGGCACCGTGAGTCTCGGTTCGGTAGGCTGTAGTGTGTGCGTGTGTGTGTGTGTGTGTACACACCTGTTGGTTGAGTACCATGTGCACTCCGTGTGGTCTGATGTCATGTGTGTATTCTCCCAGGAAGCCCAGGATGTCCTCTATAGTGGCGGTGTAGGGCAGACCCCTCAGCCTCAGGCAATCCCTCACTCCGCCAGGAGAGGGCAGGAGAGACACCGTGGGCAACATGGACACCAGGGGGGGCGGAGCCACAGGGATCAGAGGGACTGAGGTGTACCTGTTCAACACCTACACACACACACGGTTGGACAGTTAGGACTTCTGGTTATATGCAGGTTCTGCAACAACAGGCATGAAGTTCCACTGTAGATATTAGATGTGGGGTCAGGAAGTGGGGTCAGGAAGTGGGGTCAGGGACGTGGGGTCAGGAAGTGGGGTCGTGAAGTGGGGTCAAGGAAGTGGGTTCAGGGATGTGGGTTCAAGGACGTGGGGTCAGGGACGTGGGGTCTGGAAGCGGGTTCAGGGATGTGGGGTCAGGGACGTGGGGTCAGGGACGTGGGGTCAGGGAAGTGGGGTCTGGAAGTGGGGTCAAGGAAGTGGGGTCAGGGACCTGGGGTCAGGGACGTGGGGTCAAGAAAGTGGGGTCAGGGATGTGGGTTCAGGGAAGTGGGGTCAGGAGGTGGGGTCAGGGGAATAAAAGGGATTTCCAAGGGCATTCAAACGGTCTAAGCAGCAACATCTGAGGCACATGTACTGCTGCAACATTGGTCTGAACAACTGCTCTTTTAAAACAAAATATTTCATCACTTTCCTGTCCAATAAAGCATGAAAACATGGAAAAATAAATAATAGAATTCTCAGTGTTTGTGTGTGTCAGGACTGGCTAGTTGCCAACAGGACATCAGAATGGTTTCAGTTCGGGAAAGGGACTCCAGTACCATGGCACGCCTTTACTATCCCGCAGAGCCTTGCCCCGGACACACCCACACTATACACACACACACCAGTGGCACCATAGACATTAACCACAATTAAACCTCTTTAGGTTCATCTTCAGACAACAACCACTGACACCTCCTCTTAATTAGAATGCTGACACTACGTCTGGTCTGAGTGGACAACAAATGTTATACACAGAGATGAACCAACTGCTTATCAATGAATAGGTCTATTAAGAGGAGTGAGTGGTGTGTGTGTGTGTGTGTGTTTGTTAGTGAGGTAATATTTCACAGATAAGGACATTTGAGCGTTTACTCAACAAACGACCCATTAACCAGAATGCCAGGCGGTAAGAAGGAAAACAAACACACACAGATAAACATGAACATACTTACTTTAAAGTTAATGGCTATAACGTATTGAGGTTCTGTGTCACACCCTTAAACCTTTAAGTCCTCTGCTTGTTTCTTACAGAAAACCCCTGGCAGTAATTACACCAACACACCCCCCCCCCCCCTCTCTCTCTCCCTATTACTACCTGTTGCACACAGCTAATTCCAAACACACCCAACCTTCTCCCACATACAGAACATACCTGTTGCACCTCAGCGGCTGTGCTCTTGAACAGCTCGATGTATCTCTTCCCCAGGATGTTTTTGTGCTTCCTCAGAGCGCACTGAGCATGCTCCTCACTCGTGAACAGGACAAAGGCGTCGCCCGTGGGCCTTCCATCAGGGAAACGCACGAACAGGATGCCATCCTTGCCCCCGCTGACGGGGCACGCCTCTTTTGGACCCTCCCCTTGTGAGAAGAAGGCCAGCACTTGGTCGGGTGTGGCGGTGAACGGAAGGCCTCGCATCCTGACGATCACCTGGTCCTCGCGGGACAGAAACAACGCCACCTCGCTGGACGTACCCGCTGCTATCTTTAGGAAGTCCTCTCCGGTCGCCTTGTACACCTGCAGCAGAACAGTCGCACCACGTGAAACACGCGCAATTGTTATCTTTGTTGTTATTTTTGTTCATGAGAAAAGTGTTTCCTGGGACAAATGTACGCGGTTGCACCTGTAGTAAAACAGCAAAATATTTACTACAACATTTGTTAAACCAAAATGCTGAATGTTAATTTCCAAAAACAATATAACACGTGTGTTGGCAGCCAGCATCAATGTTGCATTTGTCAACATCATTTTATCTGTATGTATTGTTTGGTTAGCGGTAGAGTTATAATTGATTATTAACTAGTTACCTTTTGGTGTGGTTTGGTAAAATATTACCTCTAATAATGTGATGGTTAGAGATGGTTGGTAGACATGGTTGATAATAGGTTAATAACAGGTTACCTTAATGTATCCGGTGGCTAGTGTTAGAGTTAACAATATGTTGATAATAGGTATTTAAAAGGTTACCAACTTTGCATCATTTGGTTAGTGTTAGGGTTGACAATAGGTTGATAATAGATTATTACCAGGATGCCTCTATGTATCATTGAGTAAGTGTTAGGGTTGACAATAGGTTGATAACAGGTCATTAAAAGGATACCTCTATGTATCATTGAGTTAGTGTTAGGGTTGACAATAGGTTGATAACAGGTCATTAAAAGGATACCTCTATGTATCATTGAGTTAGTGTTAGGGTTGACAATAGGTTGATAATAGGTCATTAAAAGGTTACCTCTATGTATCATTGAGTTAGTGTTAGGGTTGACAATAGGTTGATAATAGGTCATTAAAAGGTTACCTCTATGTATCATTGAGTTAGTGTTAGGGTTGACAATAGGTTGATAATAGGTCATTAAAAGGTTACCTCTATGTATCGGTTGCCCATGTGGTGTTTGTGTCTCTGCAAGGCCATGTCTCTGTGTTCTTCATTGATGAAGCGAACCAGTGCCTCTCCGTTCCTCCGGCCTTGGGCATTCAGGCACAATGCGGCCCCTCCTCTGTACCACACAACATTACAGCCATGGAGTCACATCATTCCAGCTCTACATATGGTCATAACCGCCATGGACACAGAATAACGGGCCTGACGTGGCCACATGAACACACATACTTGGCAATGTTGAGTCCTCTAAAGAAGCGAGCAATGTCCTGGTCTGATGATTGCCAAGGCAACCCTCTTGCTCTGATCACAGTGTTATCACACACCTGCTCCGTCTTACTGCTAGACACATACCACACACACACAACTGTTAGCATCGTTAAATTGCTCCATTCAACCATTTCAATACACCGATTGTATCATATCATCAACCTTACATTGAGAAATCTTCAGTGTCTTAAAGACGCATTCTGGTATCTTAAGCACACCAAATTCTTAAGATGTTAAAAACATCTGGTTTGTAATGTACCATAAAAATTACATGTGTATTGCTTGTTGTAACATTTAAATGTTACATTTACATGATGTAGTACACAATCTGATGATAAGGTCAACAGAAAACAGTGACATGTCTTGGCTTATATGCCCCCCTTTCACAAGATTTGGACTAAAAAAACACTGGAGTAAACAGAAACACTGGAGTAAACAAAAACACAGCATTTTAACAAGCCAACGTACCAAGTGCCGCTTTCAAACTTCTCAGTGACTCTCTCTGGGTTCAAGAATGAGTGACCTGCAACCAAAACGAAAGAACAGAGAATAAATAAAAGATAGAAATAACGATGTCAGGAAGGTCATAGATGGTGCAGATGTGCTACTTACAAAACGGTTCAGAAAGCAGGGCCAGGACGATGGCAGCCATGGTTTGGACCTGCAGTGTTGCTGAGACCGGCTCCAAAACGGCTGTTGGCTCCAACGCGGCTGTTGGCTCCAATATGGCCGGTGACTCTAACGTGCCTTCTGGGTTCACGGTTACACTGAGAGCTGAGGATATCATGGTCAAGAAAAACATGACTGGAGAAGAGCAAGTTGTGTGTGTGTGTGTGTGTGTGTGTTAGTCCTGATTCCTGGTGGGTGTGTAGGGCTGGTCCTGTTGGCTAAATACACAGCTTGTTTCTATCTGAGGTAAAGTAAGACACCTCCATTGTGTCTCTATTTGCATTTCAAAACCTCTAGTTCCACAGCCAACACCCTCTAGACTGCATACAACTCCACTAAGGGACTGTGTGTGTGTGTGTGTGTGTGTGCGTGTGTGTGGGGGTGTGTTTGTGCGTGCATGAGAATACATGTGTGCACTCATACTGTATAAAAACACAGCAGTTGCATTGAAACACACCAGTCAGCGATTAGCATTTGACCAGTTTTGAGTGACTTCACGTCTGCGCGTGTTTGTTGCTCAGGGGAAAGGATACATTCTGCCATGTCCTGTACACTGAGAATCTTGGTGTCCACAGAGGGGAAGTGCTTTCTGAATTCTTTTCTCAGGTCGAAGAAGGAGTTGAAACAGTTGGGTAGTGCCAAGTTCTAAAGAGAAAGACATTAGCCCAAAGAAATAGGTGTATGGTGCATGAAACACAACTGTCATTGTACTTAGCGTGTATGAGCCAAGCATAGACGGTCACTTAAAAGACATCACGCCCGCAGTGCTGATAACTAAAAAGTTGTGAAGAGGAAGTGAACATCTGAAGCCTACGATTGACAGCTGTTTGGTGGATTGTAAATACAAGAAGCTATATTTTTGGTTTATTACCATCATTTACATATTTACTCATGTGAATAAAGTTGGGTTTCCAATAGATAAGTGTACTTTACGTGTCAGGGGTTGATGAATAAAAGAATGAATGACAGCGTATCACACTTCAATATCATGCGCGGTTATGTTTTTGACAGAGGTTCTGAAATGAAACATCGGCCTGTGGTTCTAAGAACACCACAGGGTCCCGCTGAAAGCAATAGTCCACGGCTGACGTGGGCCTTGGTTCTGCTCCACCATGCCATCATGTGCCATTACCTTGCTTGCAGCTTCTGGGTGGAGAACCTGGCGAATGTGGAGCTGCCCATCCGTACACACACACAGCGATGTTCCCGCGCCCAAGCTGTTCACCTCATTGGTCAATCCCACGTGGAACTATTTAAAACATAGGAAGACATTAACTACAAGTTAACAATGATACCTCTTTGAACGAAATACGTATAATACATCTCTTATGCACAGATTATACTTTAGCTGAAAGCAAAAACATCTAAGAATTATGCTATGGGCAGGGCCAACACATTACTACAAGTTGCTGTTGTTACTGCATTGTTACTGTGCTGTATTGAGTGTATTGTTGTTTTGGGTTTCTGAGGAAGCACAATCATTTAATTAGCTTAGTGGTATCATCTTGATTATGCAAACTGGATCATCATTTGCATAAGTATGCTCTAAAGAGACACACCTTCTTATCACTCAACAGCCTCACACAACTGTCAGCTCAGGTTGTCAGGTCATGCCTTCCAAGCTTTACAAATCAAACATTTTAATTCACATTTGATATTAAGCAACAATATTCATTGCAAGGCCTAACGAACTCCAAAACAAGCTTAACAATGAATAATGCCCCTGATCAAATCGAATGTAAATGTATTGCAAAGCTGAATATAAGATGAAAATGTAACCTTATTAAAAAATAATAGTTTAAAAAAAGAAGCATAGATATGTACCTGGTTAAGGGCCTGCTCCAGGTCTGAGACTGAAGAGACCGACTCGTCACCGTCCTGTCCGCCCGGAGCACATTCTGTCAATTCCGAGTGCTCAGCCCCTATCAATAACTCGTTCAACTTTCCCAACTGTTAGAGACACATCATCACATTATTAATAGCACATTTTCATTGTGTATTCTGCGTAAAATTCATACTTAATTATTTTATAGTATTTGATAATCCCGTATTGGTAATTTACTGGCTATCAGTTTGGTCATAACATGTTTCTATTTATTTGTCAATACATATTCGTCATTGTATAACTTAACACCGTACGTGGTTATGCTGGATGGTAATCATGTAAATATAATAGTACTTTGTCTTTCTATTAGCTTACCCCTAATTAAAATAAATTACTAACAGACATTTCTCATAAAGTTCACCTTTTTGTTCTTCAAATCTACGAGCAGCCAAACCAACTGTACAAGTTCCTTCTCGTCCGAACCGAGGAGATCTCCACGAGCGCCAGATGTGGTGGTGAACAACACCGCCAGGTAGTCTACCTGAGCAGTCATTTTCAAGATAAATACAAAGAAACTACTCTAATTACACCAAAGTAAAAGAAAATAATCTAAAATTACACCCCAGAACAGCACAAAACCCAAAGAAAACAGCTACCCACACACCTATAAGCAAAGGTGTGCTCACCAACTCGAGATATTTTTGTGGCTTCTTGATTGCGTGACAATTTATACAAAACCACCCTCACCCCTCATCGCAGTGTAATGGCTGAATGTTCCGTTTTTGTGAAGCACCTACCTGTATGCAACGCAGACCACGTGATTCAGGTAGATACCTGCCTCAAAGATGGTTGCCAGCGGAGTCGTTTTCTCTTCATTCTATAGCCACAATAATAGAAACAAGACAAAGATGTAGGATTAGGTGTGGTTAAGAATATGGTTAAAGTTTAAATGTTAGAGAACAAATTGTGTAAATGGGCAGGGACAAACCCTGTCGCCTGAACAACATTATTTACTGTAATTACAATTATTTATTTTGTATTGTGCAGAAGCTGTCATCCAGACAAACTTACATTCATGGATAAGTGGAACAAATACACAACCCACTAAATAAACTAGTGCACGAATGTAAGCAGAGTCAGAAAAGAAACATAAATAGGATAAAAATGCAAGCTTGAATTCATGAAATGCAGCGGGTTTGTGTCTCGAAGGGAAGGAAGCACAGCAGACGAAGACGACTTTAATTAGACGTAGGGGATTTTAAATACATTTAAATTATGACATGACTCGCACTGTTTTAAAATGCACAGAACCCCCATTCAAAATAAACAGAAACGTTGTATAGGATTATGTTGTCTTCTTATTTTAGGCCATTCAAATATGACAAGTAATGGCCATTGTCGTTAACCCATATTATTATGTGACCTTTCATAGCTTTTGAAGTTCCTTTGGGAGTATCTTGAAGTTATATGTTTTGGGAGATATTACATGTTTTTTTTTCGTTATGTTTTTAAGCTCTTCTTACATTGTAGTCATAGCAGACGCACTTGTCCATTTCGTTGGTGTTAACTTAGTTAAACTAGGTTGGTAAACCACAAAATCCCTCTTTACTCTGAATTAGCTATCAGCAAAGTCAGTTCTAAAGGAAACAGATGAAAAGGGAGACGCGGGCTGGAGCACCGATTTCCGATCTATTTGGGTTTGAACTATCTATACTTAGTATCGTGGTTCGCAGCATACCAGGGGGATGCATTGGGCTTTTACAAAACATCCCGAAGCCGGGTTTTAAGACCCGGAAACCGTTGTAAGCTGGTAGCTAGGTCCGGAAGTTACCCCAAGTGAAAACAGAAAAAGATGGCGGGGGACACTTCAATGGAGCTTCTTTTTTTGGACACGTTCAAACATCAAAGTACAGAGGTATCTAAATTTGTGAATATCACACTGGCTTCATACACGGAGTGTCCTTTTCCGGGGTCCAGTTATCGCTAAAAAAAAATTATATAGTACTAGTAATGTTTCGCTGCTTTGTCCCCGCTCCCTAGGCTATTAATGTTATGCTAATACTATCATTAACAGTGGCCAACTTACGGGTCATTTCTTTCAAATGAAGTGTGTTGCCTTGATAACTGACAATATATTTAGTTGTTATATGAGCCAAAATTACGTGCTCTTATGTATAGGGGTCTTTCTTTGACAGTGAATTGGGATACGCGCATAGTTACTGTATTGTATAGCCATAACGGACAACGAGAATGTGTGCCCCAGCAGTTTGTTTACCCACTGTTGCTGTACTGTAGCTACTCACACAGCTCAACCACAGATAGAACATGTGTTAGTTCCGAATGAATGTGTATACCCAGACCTTTTACAATTTATATTTATAGATACGTATTTACTGAACCTACGAAATTATTATAAAAAAAAAAAACGTTCCGACCAGTGTTTTTTGTGTTTATAACGTTTCCTACATGAAATGTTTCCTTCTGTGTTCATTCTGTAGCTGACAACTAATGTGGATGTGGTGCGGTTTCCATATGGGGTCCTAATCACGGAGGTCCGTGTCATTCCCCCGGGAATTAAGGCACACAGCAGCCTTCCTGATAACAGGGCATTCGGGTAAGAAACCTTCACTTTGAGTTTTAGGGGGATTTCAGTAAACGTAGGACTAGCTTGTATGTGTTTAACATCTGAGAAAGGGCTTTGTGTATGCTTCTCGAGATGTGTTGTCCAGTCTTGCCTCATTTGCTCCTGGGCTGTTGGGGGTAATGGGTTAGGTGACTTAGACCGACACCACAATATCAGTTTCTTTATGGTAGCCATGAGAGCAGGGACGGCACTGTTGAGGCATTACATTTTGAGGTAGTACATTAGCGTGACTGGGAGGCTGATGAGCGAATGAGATGTCAATAGCAACTTTGTTATTTTGCTACACCCTATGCACTAGGATCACGCTTTAGGAATACCTGGCCTGTTGACCCCTAACTGCCCCTGCCTAAAATACGGTATCTATGTTTATGTGCAGCGCGCTTGCACATTGCACACGTTTCCCTAGTTTGACTCCCTGTGTGGTACGACTCAAATATACTGATTTAAATTCAAACGCTATGCTAATTATTGTGCAAACCAAGTTATGTCTACCTAGCATTTTACCCTCTCGCTCATAATGTAATTAAGTCCGTTAGAGGAAAGATTATACCATGAAGGTTACATTAGTAAAATCCTCTCCAATCTCCCAGGTGCATAGAGTAGGGCTACAGTGTACATATGAAATTGTGCCGGCCCATTTCGGTGGCAGTTCCCAGACTGACTGGATCTGCAATGAGGCTGGAGGCCAAGGGAGCCGTATGAGGCTGGTGATGTCATGTCCTTTCGCTGTCTGTGTTTTCAGGGAGACGTCTCCTCATTCTTTCCAGCTTGAGTTGTTTTTCAACAACCTCACAAAACCAAACAATGCCTCCTTCCACAGACTGGGCAGGTCAGTAACACTTTAAACACTATACCTCAAAGTATCTCCATCTTTACCTCAACATATCTCCATCTATACCTCAATATATATCCAGCTATACCTCAACATATCTCCATCTATACCTCAACTCGAAGCCCTTTGTACATTAGAAGTTGTCACAAAGTGCTTTTACAAAACACCCAGACTGAAACCCCATTGAGCACGCAACAACAGGGTTGAAGCATGGTGGCTAGGAAAAACTCCCTATGGGGGCTGGATTTTAGGAAGAAATCTAGAGAGGAGCCAGGCAATCTATGGAGGCTCCACCTTGCAACTTACAGGACTTAAAGGATCTGCTGCTAACGTCTTGGTGCCAGATACTACAGCACACCTTCAGAGGTCTAGTTGACTCCATGTCTCGACGGGTCAGGGCTGTTGTGGTGGCACAAGGGGGGCCTACATAATATTAGCCAGGTGGTCATAATGTTCTGGCTGTATATACAGTACTAGTTAAACAATATGGACACACTCATTCCACAGTGTGCCATTCGAAGTGAAAACATCAATACTATAACATAACACATGCATACTCATTTAGTGACCACAAAAGCATTTCAATCAATCCTTGCATGAGTAGATGTATCCGACATGTTGACTGGTACTGTATATCGCTCTGTATGCCCTCTCTCCTGTCACTCCATGTCACTCCTGTCACTCCTGTTCTCCCAGTACCTTTCTCATTTACTCTCCTGCTCCTCCCCCTTTTCTTTTCCCTGAAAGGGTCCTTGAGAGGACAAGTCTCACCTGTAGAACCTGTCAGACCAGGGATCGGTGACAAATGTCATGATCTATCTTCAACCTAAGACTATCCTGCACAATTTCTACATTGGCAGAATCACACACACACACACACACACACACAGCATGACGCATCAGTAATTCCAACAGGGACAAACAGGTATTGCCTGATTATGCTGGTCAGGTTTACAGGCCTTTGTTGGAAATAATTTAATCTTTAATATTTAAATAGATCTTACCTAAAGGCCTTACTTAGGTTAGATTTTTGTTATTATTACCTGTCAAATTTCATTTAATTTGGCCTTCAGCAGAGCTATGAGCTAACAAACTACTGCAAACGATCATAGACTACTTAATTATCATGCAGTAAAATTAAAAGGCCTTAGCCCATCAAGCAAAGGCCTATTGGCTACTTCATTTTTATGTATTGTTCCTGTGGCAGGGTTGAGGCATATTTCATCCCTGTGTTTCTTTCCCCTCACCAATCTCTCTTGATGTTCACTTATACCTGAGCCTCTAGCAGCAGCTCCCAACAGGCTTCAGAACCTCAACCACCTTCTCCTAGGTGTTTATCACAATCCACTCTGCTTCAGATCAGCACTTTAAACAGTCACTAGCGTCCCTGATTTTAACCGCCAGCAGTTTAAATCCAATTTAAATAGTCGCTAGAGTCATGCCTTGTCTCAACTCCTAGCCATACATCTGTCAGGGACTGTCAATACTTGAACTTTGTCTGTGGTGCACAGCTTGATACTGCAACAGATAGCTTGGAGCCCTCTGTATTAGGAGTCAATTTAATTTGAGTCAATTGCAGTCAACTGAACATGGAAATGGAATGAGACGTAATGCTGTCCATCAGTTGTTGTGGGAGGGTCTAGGAACCAGATCGGTAATGTGATCTGACCTCTCTCTGTCTTCCCCATACAGTTTTGAATATGATGAAAACAAGTCCATCATCTTCAGGCCCAATGGAAAGGTAAACACTCCTCCCCTGTCCCTGCTCCCAGCAAATAAGATATGTGGGGTGTAGTGTTGTGTAACTGTTTGTGTGTGTTGTTTAGGTGAACACTGACGGTCTGGTACTGCGTGGTTGGTACACCAGTCTGACCGTGGCGGTTTATGGTTCAGCAGAAAGATCACATGGTAGCGACCGGGAATCTCCCCCGCCTCCCCCTCCGCCTCCCCCTCAACAACCAGCTTGCCCCAAGAGGATCATCAAACAAGGTAGTCAGTGACACCCACTGGAGCTGCCTGGAGAATAGACACAAATCAATAAAAACAACTGAGTGACTGTTTCTTGTGTTTCTGTCTTCCAGAGTGGGATAAGGAGGAGCATTATAATGGAAGCCCCCCCAGACCTGCTCCCCGAGGCCCGCGAACGCCCCCCGGGCCTCCCCCACCTGACGACGATGAGGAGGAGCAGGTCCCATTGACAGGTATCACACATGTTTGACTGGGTTTCTTTCATAGTGGGGCCAGTGGGGCTCTGTGTGATGAATGACAGTGATGCTCTTCCTCAGTGGGAGTGGCCAAGGTAGAGCCAGTGGGGCCCTGTGTGATGAATGACAGTGATGCTCTTCCTCAGTGGGAGTGGCCAAGGTAGAGCCAGTGGGGCCCTGTGTGATGAATGACAGTGATGCTCTTCCTCAGTGGGAGTGGCCAAGGTAGAGCCAGTGGGGCCCTGTGTGATGAATGACAGTGATGCTCTTCCTCAGTGGGAGTGGCCAAGGTAGAGCCAGCTGACCGAGGGGAAGACTACCTGGAGGCGGTGTCACCTGAGCGGGGTTCACTCCCAGCCGAGGAACCCTACTCCGACGCCGAGCCTGAAGAAGAGGAGGAGGAGGAGCCGGAGGAAGAGGACGAAGCGAGGACTGATGGCAGCGCCCCTGAGGATGAAGATGAGGAGGAAGAGGAGGAGGGTGAGGAGGAGGAGGAAGAGATGGAGGAAGGTAGGGGGGCTCCAGTGTGATGGCAGGACCGATGGAGTGCGTGTGTCCTGGCATGTTGCCTGCACCTCCCTTGGCTTGCTCTCCTAAAATACTGTAGCCTAATGACCTAGAGCCTGGCCTGGATACTTCTGTACTACCACATCCCCTTTGCATGACAAACTACCTGCGCATGTTTGCTGTGTGTTTGTCTTAACTCTTGGCAGACATTGTACTTCATGTTATTAGAGTACTAGCACTTGTGTGAGTGATGCGTCAGGACTTCATGTTATTAGAGTATTAGCACTTCTGTGAGTGATGGGTCAGGACTTCATAAAATAATAATAGTGCATTATATTTATATAGCGCTTTCAGGGACCCAAAGATGCTTTACAAGAGTGAACAAGGAACCAAACCAACAACATAAATAAATAAACAAAAGAAAAAAGAGAAAAGGATAGTGCCTAGCTAGGGGAAGGCAATTTTAAACAGATGAGTCTTAAGGCGTTGTTGGAAAATTGGGATAGTCTCAGAGTCTTGGAATTTCATGTTATTAGAGTACCAGCACTTCTGTGAGTGACGAGTCAGGACTTCATGCTTTAAAGTACTAGTACTTATGTGAGTGTTGAGTCAGGACTTTTCTCTTTGCTGCATTATTGATTGGTTGTGGTGGAAGTGGTGTTGTTGTTCTTGGGTGTTGTAGCTCTTGTTATTGATTGTTGTAGTTATTCTTGTTTGTTGTAGTTGTTGTTATTGAGTATTGTAGTTGTAGTTATTGAGTGTCGTTGCATTGTTGAGTCTTGTTAAGTGTTGCTGTTGTGTGTTTTTGAGGGTTAGGTAGGGTCAGGGAGGGTCATGGGGTCAGGGAGTGTTATTGTTGTTTTATGTCTCTCTAAACGCTCACCTCTCCTTCCCCCTCCAGGTGACGGTTATGAGCAGATCAGTAGTGATGAGGATGACCTGGACAATGGGAGTTTTAAACTCCCCAGTTTTGACATTGACTACACCCCTGAGGACCTGGCCTCTGTACCCCCAGTTCAGTATGACCCCTATGAACGAGAGCTTCGTCCACTGTTATATTTCACCCCTCCCTACAAGACCAGATTCGATTTCCAGCTGGAGAGGGCCAGGGGTGCTGTGTTTGAAGGCCCAGAGGCGCCTGGAAGTGTAGAGGGGGCCGAGGCAGAGGCTGTAAGCCAGCTGAGAGAGCTTCTGGCTGGGATAGGAGAGGACCGTGACTCCCGCTGGGTCACAGCTCTGGAGCAGGCCTCTGGTCTGCTTGTTAAAGGGATGGGCTTCCTGATTGGACAGGGGAAATGGGAGGAGCCTATCTCAGCTCTGGTGAAGTGGGCTCTCCAGGGCCTTAGCATGGAGATAGCTCTGTCCCAACCCATTGCCCTAAACCTCAGGCAGCTAAAGGCTGGAGCGAAGCTGGCTTCCTGTCTGGCTGAGTGCCCACAGGGCCTCACGATGCTTCTGGGTGAGGGGGCCCTGGGGCTCCTGCTGGACCTGCTCAGTGCCGACCATGTGTCGTCCACACTGAAGCTGTGCATCCTAAGGGCCCTGGACGCCCTGACCAGTGCCCCCGCGGGTGTGGAGGCCTTCCTGCAGGAGAAGCAGATGGAGAAGAGCGGATACCAGGTGAGATGAGCCCTACTGTCCACTGGTATGGTACTCACTGTGTGTGTGTCCAACATGCTTGTCTGTCCTGTCCTACCAAAGTAACGTTTTTAAACCCCTCCCCCCCGCCCCCAACCCCGGCAGAGATTGGTGCAGCTGTTCCTGGGAGACGAGACGGTGAGGGTGGTCACTGCGGGCAACGCTGTTCTGCAGAAAGGCCACGCCTACGAGGTGTTGACTGACCTGCAGAGGACTGCGGCAGTCTGGAGCGAGCCTCAGCAGGTACACGGGCCCGCCTCCTTCCTCTCTTGTTTGTGCCAGATTGAAGATACAAGTTCGATTTAGTGACCCATGTTTCTGTGTCTGAGGTTTTATTGGACATGTCATCGCAACAGTATAAAACAATGAGTATTGATCTGATTTAGGATGAGGGGGAGGAGTCTGACAGTCCCATGGAGGAGGAGCCATTGTTAGGCCCCTCCCCTGTGAGCGAGGCTGAGCTGGATAGGTTGGCTGGGGTTCTAGAAGAGTTACATCACCTGCTAGAGACTGCCCCCCACAACATGGTCCAGCCCCCCGGAAAAGCGTTCCCCACGAGTGCACGCATCACCGGTCCCCAGGAGAGAGACGACCCCAGTCCCACCCTGTACAGGTGTGATGCACGACTCTACTACACTGCCTTGGGCCTTCACCGCGTGTTCCACCGCTTGACTTCTACCACATTTATATTGTTACGGCCTGCGTGAAAAATGCATTCGACTAAGGTGTCTGTCACCAATTTAAACACTATCCCTGAATGTCAAGGTAGAAAGACAAAGTCAGTATGTCTCCACCCGCTTCATGGCAAGCCTAGTTAAATTCCAAAGTGGCCATATGCTTAACAAATGACCCGCTCTGTATGCAGTGGGAGGGTCTAACATGTTCTGTGGAGGACCACCCATTCCCCTAACATGTCCCTTCAACCGCAGCTAATGATGTAGCGAACGGTGAAAAGCGTCAGGGGTTTGAACGTTTCCTGACCGCCCGGCGATGACTTCCTGCCCTCAGGTACATGCATGCCTGTCACTTCCTGGAGAGCACGGCGGTGGTGCTGTCTGTGGCCGCGGCGGCAGGACACGCGGGCGTCACTCATGGCGTCAGGGAGGTCTTGCGCTTCCTGTCTCTCACCCAATCGGGACTCCTCTTCATGCTGGCCCAGCCCACGCCCACCAACCTTTTGCTCCGCCTCCTGGCGACGGTCGCCGAGGCCGAGGGAGAGGAGCCCGCGTACGCCGGCGTCGACGGGGGTCTCCCCGGGCCGGCGCTGGGCGAGGAGGGGCTGGGGGTGTGGCTCATGCAGGCGCTGCACGCCCTCCAGGGCGCGTCGGAGCTGATGAGTCACGTGACCGCCGGGGGGGAGGGCGGGGCGGGGCTGGAGGAGGGCGACAGCGCCGAGGTTCTGAGCATGCTCCACGCCCTGTACCTCATCACCTTCACGCCGGCCGGGAGGAGCGCGGTGGCCCACGTCTTCAGCCTGGAGGACAACCTGTCCTGCCTGGTGGCCCTGCTGCAGCACCACAGCAAGGACGGCCAGGGGGAGGCCAAGGCCCGCAAGGCCGTGACCTATAACTATGCCTGCATGCTGGTGCTGATGGTGGTCCAGAACTCCTGGGACCTCCGGGCCATGGAACAGCATGCTGCTCCACTACTGGCCCTGGCCAAGGCTGACGACACCAACGCCAAACTCCAGGGTACGTAGTTCACCCCTGACCCAGCCCGGGTCACGTTCACCCCGAACTCTGAACAAATCAATCGGTGGATAGCTGGTAATCACAGTCCTTTTGTTTGGTCTGGGTTCAGTCCTTTCGTATGGTCCGGGTTCAGTCCTTTCGTATGGTCCGGGTTCAGTCCTTTCGTATGGTCCGGGTTCAGTCCTTTCCTTTGGTCTGAGTTCAGTCCTTTCGTATGGTCTGAGTTCAGTCCTTTCGTATGGTCTGAGTTCAGGCCATTCGGATGGTCTGGGTTCAGTCTTTTCGTATGGTCCGGGTTCAGTATATTAATATATTGCCTGATTTAATGAGCTGCATTATTAAGCTCTTTGATACATTTGTTCACACAGAGAAGGGATACATAATCTATTAAGGAAACATTTTGGGCTAATGATCAACAAGTTATGAATCAAACATTATGAATCAACATTATGAATCAAACATTACCAATTGTTCACACAGCCTTTGTTGTGTGTGGTTATTATGAAGTGGAGCAGCAGCTCACGGTGGTCTTGTGTTCCAGAGCTGAGTAAATGGCTGGAGCCTCTGGACAAGGTGAAGTTTGACATCGTCAGTATTCCCACCCTTATAGACTACATTAAACAGGTGAGTCAAGGCTGCCAGCATCAACTTAATGCTGCGGTTCGTTAAGTTCCTCAGGATGATCAACACACACACACACACACACGACATAATCTCCTGTCATATGGAAGTCTGGGTGGGGGGGGTTGTTGACCGGCTGGCTGCGTGTGTGTGAGCATCAGCAGGAGCCAGGCTGATGAGGTATCTGTGTCGTTCGTGTGTGTGTGTGTGTCCGGTAGAACATGGAGACCTTGTTGACCATAGAGGGAGGCGGCCTGATGTCCGCCCTGCGGGTCCTGTGCCAGATCTCCTGCGCCCCGCCCCCCGTGGAGGGCCAGCAGAGGGACCTGAGGTGGAGCCTGGCGGGGGTGCAGCTGTTCTCCGCCGAGGGCCTGGACACGTGCGTGCGCCTCCTCCAGAAGCTGTGTGGCGCGCTGCTGCCGGCCTGGCGCGTGCACGGGCACATGGGCCCCGCCCCCCAGCGCGGCATGACCCTGGGCGTGTGCGTGAGCACGCTGCGCCTCCTGAGGACCATGCTGACGGAGCTGCTGCACGGCGGGGCCTTCCAGTTCCGGGACACGCGGGTGGCCAGCGTGCTGGTGACTCTGCACATGATCGTGTGTTCGGCGCCGGCGTCCGGGCGCCTGGACGGGGACGAGACCAGGGTCCAGGCCCTGATCGTGGACGTGCTGCTCACCTTCACACAGGGAGTCAGCGAACAGGTGGGACTCCTGTGGTTGGACTGTAACATGACGTGTGTGTGTGTTCTCCTACTACATGCGTGTGCCGGTTTTGCCACTGCAGATGACCCATACTGAGGAGACTCTGCTCAGCAACACCTGGTCTCTGATGCTGAAGGAGGTGTTGGGCTCCCTCCTGAAAGCCCCAGAGGGACTCTTCTCTGGCCTGACGCTGCTCTCCGAACTGCTTCCACTGCCACTGCCTATGCAGAGTACCCAGGTACTGACTGACCCCCTCTCACCCACCCCCGCTCTCACTGTCCCCCCTCTCACTGTCCCCCCTCTCACTGTCCCCCCTCTCACTGTCCCCCCTCTC
>JACXGK010009409.1:0-20072 GCA_016801125.1 Novumbra hubbsi
TTTTGGCTCGGGGGCCACATAAGGATTTTGAAATGAAATGGAGGGCCACATTTGTTTTTGTAATTTGTTAATCATAATTGATTTGGAGGCCAGAAAAGGGCAAAAGTTAAAACATACATTACATATGTACAGTAGATCCCATATAAGGTGTAAATAGTTAAAATTCTGACTCAGATGTATAAGAATGGGCTGGTGAGTTGGTTTTTTAATTCCCCCCCAAATAATTTTATTACATTCCGGGGGCCGGATGGGACAGCCTCGCGGGCCGCATTTGGCCCTCGGGCCGTAGTTTGCCCACCCCTGGGTTAAGGATACGTTAAAGCTAGCGCCTTGTAAAGATAGCTGATGTTCTACTTCCCTGGATTCCGTCGCTCCTGATTGTGCCTGACCCGGTCCGACGGAGCGGTAGTGTTCGGCGGAGAACAGCGCAGCAGGCGGCGCTCAAGGTGATGCCGTTTAGCACGCAGATGGAGTGAGAACGGTGCGACTCCGCGTCATGTTTTTGGTTGATTCTCTGAAATTGATGGTGTGATGTTTGGTCAGACTCGTTTTCTCTTGGAGGCCGCAGCCTAACCACACCGTTGAGAGAGAAGGAAAACCTCCCAAGGCAGGAAAGCATTACAGCATTTACAACGGTTGCCAAGTTCAGTTTTAGGTCACTTTTGAAAATTAAAAGAAATGTCAGGTGGTGCATGGAAACAACAGTTTTTTTTTACCTTTCCTTGGAAAGACTACTGATATCTTTTTCCTGGGTGTGTTCCTGGGGTGTTTCCTGCAATGTCTGTGAGGAAAGAAATATTTCTATAATAATTGTTTTCCCATAATTCCATATTTTTTCCTTCAATGTTTCCTTGTTTGAAACCAAAACTTGACATGAAGGGCAGTAGTTAATGCTTCCCGTTCCTGACCTCTACTAGAGAACCGCTTTCAATGCCGGTCTGCACTTCACCTGTCTCCTGATTACGAATGTCCAAAAAAGCTTTGCAAAACCAAGAAGGATAGTGAAGGAAATTGACTGTCCACTTTCATTTCAAAGTAAAGTTTAGTATTCATGCTTTTACCAGCAGTAATCCCAACACATGCAGACATTCATTAATTTACAGCTACGGTTGTGGTTACTGCCGTGTTAGTAGCTGATAACCGTGTGAACCATTGCTGCATTTGACAGAAATTAGATCAGTCTGCTTTTGTTTGGGTCTTTTGTAATAACATGGCCACTTGTGCATGGATCCAAAACTGGCGTTTTACTTGCGTAAATGACTTGTTCCAGAGCTGTTAAACAAGAGTTTTTGGATTAGAATCTCCACCCTGAAAGGCAAATGTAAACTCCTCATTCCTGTCACGGCATGAGCTGTAGTCCGTGGCTATTCACGAAGTGAGGAATGCCACGTGATTAATATGAAGCAGAATGGGATACAAACTCCCCCTTTACTGCTTCACATCCCATAAAATACATATGGTCGCATTGACCGTGCGAAAGACAGGCCTAATGTGGATCCCGTTGGAGCCATTGTGTTGGCTACAGTGGCTAGGCTAACACCGACAACGCGGAAGCTGGCTTTCAAGAAATCTACACCAGGCCGAGGCGTTATCAGCGAAAAACCGAGCACATGGTTTGTGATGTATGACTCTGAATTAGTTTGTTAGATTTACATGTTCCTGTTTTATTTTTGCCCGTTCTGGAGAGAAACTGCTGAGATGCCTGAATGCAATAATTCCATTTGGACTTCAGGTAATCTTCTCAGAGCCATTTTGTTATCGGCCATTATTCCAGATATCTCCCTGTGTGCACGCCTTCACTCTCACACCAGCTCTGCTTCGAAACTCTCTGCCCCCCAAATTCCATTAAAAGTCCTAACTTCTGGCTGCAGGGGCTCTGATCAAATGGGAAAGGTAATGCATTTTCCTGCGTTTTCATAGTTCCACTGTACCTCATATTTACATATAGATTGAGTATTTATCAGAGGGTGCACGTTTTAAAGCAGATTCTCTCCAGTCTATTTTATTGCACCATGTTGGATTTATGTATATTTAATGAAAAGATGATGTAGGGAGCGTAGTTCTTTGAACATTGGTGTTTACACGGAGTGTCGGACAGAATAAGAATGCGAGGTCGTGGATGTCTCAAGCGCTGGAGTGATTCTACAGGTGTATTGAGTGGGATGTGGCCATTTTGGAAGTGTGCCACGTTTATATTCATGTGCCTTTCGGGATGACTGATTACATTTTCTTGGCTTGTTTTTATTTCTAAAGAGCAAATCTTCTTTTCAGGTCAGTTTCCTGTAGCATGCACACTAAGAAGTCAACAAACCAGAGAGCAGCCTTTTCGGAAATGTGTATCGAGTCGCCTTAAATGTCTTGAGCTCTAAAACTCTTTGGAGAACTTTTCTTTTGATGTCAGCAGGGGGGAAAAGACAACTGAGGACCTTTACAACAGTACAACAGTACAATCATAATCCAAGACAGGTCTCATCCACAGTCCTGACTCTTGAATTAAAAACGGAGATGTCACTGTACATTCCCCCTAGATGTTTGTGATTTTGGATCGAGAGGAACAGCTCTTGAGAGGGGGGGGGGCTCTTTTATCCTGTTATAAAGATCTGACAACTTTTCCCCATCCGCAGTAGCATATGACTGTCAGAGCAACAGGCTCCATTAGGGCAGTTATGCTAGCTCAGGCACCCCCCATCCGTTACTCATTTCTGTCTCTCTCTCTCTTGGGTTAGGGTTAGTCATTCACATCAGTCCATTCCCCCCTTCCACTGCTTATGGGCTGTAAGAGGTCCACTTTGTCAGCGCTACAACTAGCTTTCCGTTGTCTGGCGGCCGAGACCGCTACGACGCAAGTCATCTCGCCTCAGTGCCCTGAGCATTCCTGGCGGCGGAGGAGATCCCTCATTGTCCCGGTGCCCTGAGCATTCCTGGCGGCGGAGGAGATCCCTCATTGTCCCGGTGCAGGGGCCAGGTGAGCGCGTGAGAAGACTCGGATGGGGTCCGTGGGCGCGTTCCTCTTCGGGCCAGTCGCCGTGGCTACAGGTTGACAATGGGCTAGTGAATAGGGAGGATGACGGGAGGAATGTGGTGAGGCTCAGCCTGGAATGTTGAACGATGTTCAACAATGGAGTGAGGCCCGTGAGAAGCGCGGGGCGCGTTCGGGGTTCAAACCCGATACAATCCAATCGCATTGTCTAATGCCGAGGCGGTTAGGTCTCAGCCTTTTGTCGCTTGTATTGCGCATCTAAGACACAATCATTCTTGAATAAAAATGGGTTTTGAAATGATGGATCTTGTCAACCATCAATGCAGTTGAGGAGGCGCTCTGAGCCTGACTTCTGAAACTTCATTCCCCTGCCGGAGACCTTGATTTCTGTCTGGAATCACCGCCATGAAAGAGACAGATGTTCCCTGGAGGCGGAGACAGGCTTGTTCCCCTACTTGGGCAGTTGGAGACCTTGCTGTGGCTGCAGAGCCAGTCTGTCCAGGTCTAGCCTTTGATTTTTCCACAGCCTCATTCATCCATCAGGTGGTTGTAAACATTACGTTGCCTTTCAACCCGGCAACCTCATATTCCAGTTATTTCAACGGCCTCCCCCGCCAAGTCACATCCTGTGGCTATCATAGAGCCTGCTCTCTGCTATAAGAGAATAAATGACAGTCATATATTCTGCTTAACCACACGTCACGTTGTGTGTGTAGCCAAGATTGGTTATTACAATTCCTGATAAAAAGTTAGTCATTGGAGGCACGTGTTTTCTGATGTTAAAAGGACGGTGGGTATCCTTGTCTTCGCTAAATGCAAATGTACATGTCTTGGTTAGTGCAGATACAATCAAATTCGTTAAGACGGTATTATGGAAAAGAATTCTCAGCAACACTTTGGCGAATGGCCACAGACCAGTTACAATGTTGTTCTATGAGCAACACTCTCCCCAAGGGGGGGATCTCAGTGAATTTCAGTACTGGCCAGTTGTAGGTTTTCTGATGAGAAGCAGCTGTTTTTTATCCCACAGTCCTCCTTTGCCCCAAAACCACAGTGGAATAGAAAAATACAGCTTTGGTGACAGTCCTAAGCACCTGTCTCTTTCTGAGTACACAGGCTGGCCGTTGTATCTGTCATATTGTGTCTGGCTCAGCCCAGTGCTGGAGAGGTGCGCTCATTGGCAGTCAACTCCTAGGTAATCCAAACACAGAGGCATTGAGTTTCATCGAGGGTGTTCTTTTCCCCACGCCTCATACTTACATTCACCTTTTCCATTGTGTGTTCTGTGTGACTTAAACGGGCCATTCATTTAAGTTTCACCAGTGAGGGGAGAGGTTTCCGAGCTGCAATTTTTCTTTGGCACATTAAAGCTGAGGCTTTTCCAAAACATACTTTCCAGTCATTATCGCTGTGGCAATGTAGTGCTTGAGGGATTGTCAATGCAAACGCCCCCGTAAGTGCATTTATAATGAAAGCACCACTTCAACAACATTTGTCCAAGGAGAACGTGGGGTGAGTTTAGAACGTGGCCAGTGCGTGACAACCTATTGACTCGGCGCGTCTTGTTGTGTCTGTGTGTGCCTGTGAAGGGCAACGTGTCCAGCGGTTGTGATGGCAAGGGCCGGCCAGTGATACCACTATTTGTGGGTGGTGTGCGTTCACCGCAAGTCTTTCCACAGAGAGAGGAGCAACCAATTACTCTCAGGTACGCCTCCAAATGGCTCATGTTAAATAAACCCAGCGAAGAAACCCAGCATCTTTGAGCTGTCTTACTTGCTCTGGAATGGTTTTGAGGTTCTTGGCCTTTGTTAAACGCAGCGCCGCCAAACACGTGGACGGGGTTGCCCTCTAGAAGGTTTCCTTTGACTGGCCCGTTCCACAGCTGAGGTATATTTACAGAATCATCCTCTGTTTCAGGTCGTACATTTCTGAAGGCCAATTAGCGACCTTGGTATGTCTCGTTGACGAGTGGAATGTTAAGTGCCTGGCGGCTTGTGGCGCCTTATCGCATCCTCGTTACCACGCGACGCGCCGCGGGGGTTCGTCTTCCGCCGGCGGTGTTCTCGTTCACAGGAGACCTGTCGCGGCTCGGCCGTTGTCAACCTGAGACACAGCGGTTGTCCTCCCTTACTTCTTCTCATCCCACCCTCCGCTGATCCTCGCGGGCGATTCTTCCCAGGGTGCCCTTCCATCTCTGTTCCCTGCCGCTACCGCCTCTTGACAGCGAGAGGTCCATGCATTCCTGGAGCGGCTGGCCATTGAGGCAGTCCATTCAGACCGACGGGTCCAACTCTCCAGGCTGATGGATGGACCTGTCTGGGTTAATCTCGGCAGGACGGATGGCGCGCTGGCTGGGGCCCGGAGATTGGCACTCCTGACTGGTTTATCTGGAGCTAACTTATTGAGCTGTCATCCTCTTAGGGCAGCGTTCCCAGGCATCTCGTTGGCCCTGTCTTGTTCTGTCACCGCGCCACGCCCCTAGGGCCTTCTGAGACAGACTATATTGTCTGTCTCAGCCTACACTATCTAATTCTAAGGGAATTAGATGGCCTGCTCTTAGGAACATTCTATGGCCACGATTTGTTAGGAACCAGCTCCAGAAAATGCAGTCACGGTGGATGTATGTACGGGTGGAGCGTCAGCAGCATGGCTACATCACACTTCTAGCTTCCCTGTGAAGCTGAACAGGATTCTGGGCAACCAAATGATTCTTTAATTAGTGAGGCATTCTTCCTTCTGGTCTTAAGAGGAAATCCTGATTCCCCAGGGCAGGGAAGGGGACATTGCCCAGCCTAAGGTGCAGTCGTTCAAGTCGGACGTTAAAAGTGAGTCCTGAACCTGTGGTTTCCAAATATCCCATGGCGCTTATTATAAGAGGCTACATTTCAGGTCCGTCGATCAAACCATCTAGTCCATTTAATCATTTACTTCCAATTGGCTAATTTGTTCCCTTTCCTCACCCTATAATTCAGACCAACTTGGAATAACCTGCAGATAACCTTTATTGATTTTCAGAATGGGGTTACTATTAGGACAGCTCTCTGCCTCTCTATCAATCGTTTGCTCGTCAGGTGTGTCAGGATCAGTTAAGTAATAATCACCACCTCCTTCTCCATCCCTCCCAGACTGCTGCTAGTAACAATGACTAGACACCGTTCTGGAGTAGAGCGGTGCTGTATGCACCAATAGACACAGAGCGTGTGAGTCACCCAGATGAATACATGTACAGTGTCAGTTTCCACTCCTCATGTGCTTGCCTCCCTTACCTTCCGTTGGAAACCTCAGCTTGTGGCTCTTCTTGGTTATGAATGCCTTTTTGCTGTAGCTATCAATCTTATCTGTATCACTGTTGTGGAGTTTGGTTTCCTGATGCGCATTCATGGGAGATGCACTGGGCTGGAGAGAGTCTTTAACAGATAGGTACAAAATATAATTACAAATCTTACAATATCTTCCTTCTCTTGTTTTCTGCTGTACATTTCACATTTGATTAATTTGTTAGCTGCTAATGCTCTAATCAAGAAATATTCACACTAACCCTTGCGCGTCTATAATTGATCGCTCTGGTCCCTTGCAGGAACAGATCCCACAAGCCAACCGTAGCAAGCTCTATACTCCACCAACAGACCCACATGGTAACCGTGTGGGACAGTAAACAAAAATGAATTGTCTTGTCAGCAAAAGATGAAAGGTGACATGTACTCCAGTTTAATGTGTGCTTTTCTGCCACCAGGGGGACAGTTATTGATTGTGCGGCGGTGGCTTATACTAATCATTAGGGTCATTGAACAGAGTTCATGAGGGACTCGTAGCCCAACATACTCTTCATCCAGATGTACAATCAGTGTGTCTGTGAATACTAGTGTTCTCAAGTGGCCATTTTGCTCAAATGTAAATGCGCGTATATGGCTGAGCCAGGTTTTTGCCATTAATTTCATGTGATATCAAGTGGTTTGTTTCGTGCAGTTTATCTCCAATATGCATGAGCACGCTTGACGTGGGATGTTTGTTTTGTTAAATGAATTATACACACACATTTCCCCCTGTTTCTCCCCTTGCACATTTTTGCGATATCTAATTGTAGCTAGGACCCTGCCTGGTCAGAACACCTAACACGCTCGGGAGAGTTGAAGATCGGGCTCGGCCTAGACGACGTCCGACACGGCACGTCCACGCAGGATGTCAGTCGTGTCAGCGCATCTGAGGACGAGCTCACAACAACGATGACCGCGAGTGGCTTTTACAGAAGCCCAACCGCGAGTAAGTCACTCAGACGCTGTGCGATTGAGGGAACCACGCTCACGATGCCACCCCTACACTTTCCCTGCGACACTTTCATTAACAGGCATTACTGATATTTTGTGAGTTTTAGCTCATTCTGTTGCCATGTCTGGCGGCACGTTGCTGAGGAGTGTTTGCGTACGCGCTATTGCCTCTTCTGGGGCTCTGTTCACTCCCAGAACATATTTGTACAGTATGCTTTTAATCGCTATTAATCCGTGGGAGGAGAGATTTATGGGCACCCTCATTGGTCCAAGGGCCTCTGAGAGGAGGAATGATGCACTTCCTGATTGAAGGGGAATGCGGAGATATTATACAGCATCATGTGGACTAAACGTGTTCCATTAACTGGTACTGTAACTGTCTGCTATCTCAGGTTGGAGATGAGGGATTGAGTGCCTGGGAATGTAAATATATGGGGAAAAGGTCAATTCAGTGGGAAAAACAGGACTGCTTATAGTTTAAAGATGCTCTGTGCGATTGGGTGTTTATGACATAAACAGTGTAGCTGCTTTAACTGTTCTGACAGTAGAGAGTTGCCTACTGGGCTGTAGATCCCATGGGCTCCAGGTTACAGATTTGGACACAATGTTTTTCTTCAGCACAACATATTTCTGTAGCTCAATAGGTAAGAAGATGCCACTTTTAACACCAGGTTTGTAAGTTCAATTTACTCTTTTGTGAGTTTCTGCTTGCGATGCAGCTTTTGATGAATCGGGTCGATCGGTAACAATTAATTAGTTTGGACAAAGCAGATGGTGATATAGTCATATCTCCTATTAATAGCTGTATTTGGCTGCTCAATGTAGCACATCATTTTGACATACTTACTGTTTAGAGGTTTCAAAACAGATTTGTCAAACCGGTCCCACAGAGGGCCAAGTGTCTGCAGGGTTTTGTTCTCACCTTGTGCTTGATTAGTTAATGAGGTCGCTAATAGGTTAGTTTCAACCATCACCTGGTTGTTTAGGTCTCAACTGGGAACCAATTTATTGTAAAAAAGAAAAATAAATGCAGTGTTTAGAGACCCCTGGTTAACAGTAGGGACATTTGTTCAGATCATATTAAGCCTTTAAGTTAGTGGGGGACAAACCAAACCCAATCAGGGAAAATAAAGCATTCTGCCAAAGAATATATAAATGTAAATGTAGAAATGATGTATGCAGTGTATAAAAGTGTATACATGTGATGTTTTCATTCCTTTTGAAGCATTAATAGTATTTTGACTTGAGTGTTGCTTTTGTGTCTTTTTCATTCAACAACCGTTTGTGGATTAGGCTGTTATTAAATAGTCTGGTTTTTTTCCCTAAAAAGAGAACAAGTTAATATCGATGCCACAAAGTCAGAAAGTACCACTACACTCAGTTGTATCACAGTGGTGGCGGCCTGATGGGGTCAAAGTGCAAACCTTCCCCTCCCGCCAGTCCATTAAGCTCAGAAAGCTATTACCTCCAATCTGAACTGACAGCAAGGAAATGTCCCCACTCTACCCCGGAGAGTTCTGGAACACTAAAAACCCTTTCCACGGAAAGAGGGCCGTGTGTTTTACGCTTTGGCTTGATGTATCTCTCAAATCAATGGTTGAACCCCTGCTGTACGCACCCCTGTGACATACTAGGCTGATATACTGGCTTTTATCTGTTTCTAATAGCAATGAAGATTATGAGTGATCAAGGCGATAGAGAGAATAGGAATTGTCTGAAAGATGCTGAAGGATATTGCAAAAATGGGATGAAGATATGTATTTTTGTGCACACCTTTCTGTGAGAGGAATCAAAGTTATAATATTTATTTTATTTTGATGTAATTGGATCAAAAGGATTCCATTGCCTGAGGCTCTTTTATGTGTTTGAGCTTGATATCCACTTGCATTTGTCTCTTTTCAGAGACCGTTTTAATCTTCATGTCAATGGGCCAATATTAACATCCTTTTATGTTCCATGCATATATTAACATCTCTTTCATAGCTCCATGCCCTGCTCATAATGATCAAAGCAGCGACTTCTCCAGTCGTGCCTTGTATTATTGTTTTTCATTGGCAATACAACCGCTCCTGAAGACATTCTGTGATAATGTCTTAACTCTTCATGGCGACCCACCCCTTGCCGCTGGGCAGAACAAACACCGAGCCCCCTGTCCACAGCCTCTCGTCCACGCCGTCTCCGGACCCGAGGCGGTGTCTCACATGTCCTTTTTAACAAACTGTCCCCCGTGTGCCGCGGCAAAGCAGCCCCCCCTCCCCAAACCCCCACAGCGGTCGCCTCTCCCGTGCCGCCTTCTGCCAAGGTGACCTGTCACCACGGGCCTTGACGCCGGCCCGTCGGAGCGGCCCAAGGGCTCCGTGGGGAGCTGTGAATGCGTTAACACCAGACACACTGAGACACACTGACAGTGCCCCGCGTGGGGTGTGATTACCTCTGTCACCGCCTGTGATCACCGTCTGTCCTGGCCCACGGAACGCCTGCGGTCAGCTCCGTTGCGCCGGGGTGGGATTAGCAATGCCGGGGACCCGGTCCAGCCGACAGGTGGTCCACTTTACAAGGGTGGCCTGACGTGCTGGGAGGCTGAGGCGTGCTGGGAGGCTGAGGAGCGCCTTCCCTTGGTAGATGTCGTGTATGGACCCACACGTGCATGTGACCTAGTCACGTGGTGAGAACGTGAAACAAGGGGATTCCAAGGTGGAAATCTCTACATGAAACAGGTGTGCTATTGTTCTCCTATTATGTATAACGGCTTATTATAACACGATTAGCGAGTAATGTACTGTATATGTAAAACCTGGTTCTGCTCTGACTATTGTATATATTTATCATCGGTTCTGCTCTGACTGTTTTATATGTGTCATCGGTTCCGCTTTGATTAGAGGCCAGAAGAGGATTTCTTGCATTGCTTATGAAAGAGTATCAAACTGTTTATTATCCGCGTTGATCTTTTATAGTAATGGTCTGTTATACAGTTAAAAGTGATTCTCCTCTGGTTCGTCTTATCGGGCCTTTGGCAGAAAGCCTATCATTTCATCTGTGGGTGAATACCTGTGCTTTTTGCCAGGGACGGATTTCGGTTTTGTCAAAGACATTTTAGAGTTTGCAGGCAAACCTCTCAATCAGTTTTTCTTTTTTCTCTACCTTTCTCTCTTTCTTAGCCTGTCTTACATAAGTCTCCCATATCATTGGCGGGGGTTCAAGGATCACCATTAGACAAAAGGTATCCGCTCGGCAATTTTCACAAGTTGGCGCTCGTGGACCACTGAAAGGTGGAGCTAGGGTTGGGTGGGGGGGGCCGGTGGGCAAAGCGGGTATTCCTGTCCATTTTTGGCACCATCCTGCTGCCACGATACCACCGAGTCTGGGGCCACGCTGTGCCGGCAGCAGCTGTCCAGAGGGCCATCACTGTGAACTACCCAGGCCTCCAGGCAGTCCGTTATAGACTCTTACCTCAGGCTGGGTTATGAAAATATCAGTGCTGTTTATGCATTCGCTTAAGGGCCGACGGCTGAGCTCCAATGAGCTATATCGAGCGTCTCTCCGAAAAGCCTTCGCAGTCAAAAAGGCGAGTTCACTGACTAATGATGCCTAAGAAAGAAATTGATCGCTGTGCAACATCTACTTTTTGGACATGTGTGTTGATTCTGGAGATGGCTGTGCCAACAGCCCCCCCCCCCCAATGCTCCTCCCAGAAGTCCTTCAGGTTGACCAAAAATTCATTTTCTTTTCACTGTCTGGAGCATATCCCCAAAATCTCCCCCCATTTATGGTTACAGTCCAGGGAAGCGGATCTGTGTCCCGGAGTAACTCGATGAAGGTAATTGTGTCAGACTCTGAACAGAAGCATTTTTCCAAACAATCTTTCAAAATGTAACCCCTTGCTACAGTACAACCATGGAAGCCAATTCCAATGACAAAGCGAAAGCCCATTGAGTCATAATTGCACATTAAACAGAGAAATTTGGAACGTCAAAGGGATTTGTTCCAAAAGAAACCAGAAAAAAACAGTTTTCCTTCCTCTGTCCTCCTTGAGGTCGGCTGTTGAGATCTTCCAGACTTTACTCCAACCCTCCCAATCCTACAGCTTCCATAACTAATTAGTGTTGTATCATTACTACACTACCTTTGTCAAATATGTCTCTTTTTTTAAAGCCCCCGATAGCATATTATATATAATGATTTAAGCCTATTGTTTTTGTCCTGTACAGATTATACTATAATTTGTGTGTTTTCCCCTCAGTCCATTTTTGGAGGTTTTCCAAATAAACATCTCGGACAGCCGCATGTTCTCGCAACACAGTTTACTATAAATTACCCTTTGTGCCTGGTCAGTCCGGGAGTGGATCTGGGCTGTCAGGGAAGGTAATAGAGGAATGGTGTCGAGGAGGTGGAGAGGTAGTGTAAAGGTTGTAGAGAGAAGAGTAAATGCATGGGAGCGAGGAAGGGAGGGAGAGGAGTTGTAGAGGAGATTGACTGGGACATTTGATATTTTTTCTGCTGCAGCAAGTTTTGGTCCAAATAAAAGTCTTTGCTACAAATAATGCTCCCAACCGTACACTAGTCAACAGGGGTTTATTATAAATAAATGTAGATGGCGGTAACAAACAAAACACAAGTGACTAAGACGCTATTAGCATTCAAGAAACTACTGGGCTTACGTAAACGGTGGCCAGGACACGGTAGCACACGAATAGAACACTTCCAAAGGCTGTGTAAACTATCTGAGTGTGTTTGAAGGGTGCCTTGGGAAACCGGTGAACGGGTCACTCCAAAGACTCCCTGGGTCATTTGCTGCTCTGTTATCTTCCTCCGGCTGCCTCTGTTGACATTGTCCTTCTCCAACTGGGCTCCAGGATGTCCCAGGCCGGGCCAGTTTCAGGGCAGAGAAACAAGCAATTAGCGATAGCAGGTTTGATCTCCCACACCCGCCATGCCTGAGATGTCCAAGGGCTTCTGCAGTCGTCAGGTAGACTCACCGGTCACTCTTGACGTTGTCACCAGAGGTCATGGGGTCGAAGTACTCCAAGGCATTTAAATGATTCAGTTGAGGTGGGGGGGCTGTTGTCTAAAGTCAATCACTACCCTCCCAGGTCAATGTTGCTTTGACTGTGCCAGTCCACCAGCCGAACATTGACTCCTCACTGTCAGTGATGTAATTCGTCAGAGGGGTGTGATCAGCGAGAGGTTTGACAGATGTATCGTTGGACGTAAAGTCATTGGTGTTAGAGTGACAAGAGAAGAGATTAGAGCACACGTTTTGCGGCTTTCCAGTGCCAATGAAGAAAGTCAGAAATGTGCATACTAATTTCTTTATTGTGTCCTGTTAGTTAGGAAGTAAGCCATACAGTGATGGATGGCCCTGGAATTGTTCTGCTGGAAGAGTCTGTTTTGTAGTGATTCTAGAAAAAAATTGTTTATCTAAGAGTCAAGGCCCATGAACAGAATCCTTGCAAAATACTTTGTTTCTGAGGCATTGGAAGATGTGTTGGTTCTATCCTTTACAAAATGTAGCTGGGGAAACGTGTAAACTCATGAGCAGTGTACAAAAGACAGTGGATGCCTGACTGGGCACTAAGACACCATGGACTTGGAACAGGACCTGCCACCTCAGTTGTGGAGTTCGAAACGTAAGACTGTACACAGATGTTTTAACACAGGTCTGTATGTTGTCATTGAACTCCAAAACAGGAGCAGCAGTTTTTGAAGTAAATTCTTAAAAAATAATCTAATCAAAAGTAACATTTAATTATGGTAATGATATTATCAATTTACTCATGTTGGGTAGCAATTCAAAATGTACTGGAAATATGTTGGAAATGTCAAATTGTAGCACAGGTGTAAGGTAAGAAAAATAGTATTTTGTTTGTCATTTAGCAATATATGTAATCTTTGACGTGTTGACCTTTTTATGTTCTCACATTTCCATGACAACAATCAGACAATCAACACAGAAGCGTTAGGTGAGGCGCTTCCCAGGTAATCTCTGGCTGCTGAACCTCGAGGGAGAGGGCAGGTACAGCTCATTTTCCTTTTGGTAATATAATCTCATTATCTCGAAAGAATCTATGTCAGTGTACTAAAGGACATTTTATATTAATTGTACTGCACATGCTTTATCTATGAAACATTTCTGTGAGCTGTTGTTGGCAACAAATAGATGTTTTGTAGTGCTCCACCTCTGTAATTGTAGTGTTGGTGTTCTGACTTGGGAAACATACATTTTCTGGTTCCTGTTGCAGTATTTGATCCGTTTCAGATAACCTCTGCCTTCTTCAACGGGTGATAATACATGTATTGTTTTATTACCACATAGGTCCATTACAGAACAGAAGTGGTTCGTCTTTTGTGCCCGGTTATACGTGGGGCTAGTAATGCACAGTGGCGCTGCTGAACTCCACTTCATGTTATGGTTTTAATATACTGTACATTTGTACTTTGTGTGTTGTATAGTCATACATCTGTCTTTTCGTTTGGTTACTCAGTGCGTCCATAGACAGCAAATCACATTAGCTTTGAGAATGTTGGTATATTTCAATGGTTTCATGTCATTACCTGAAATTAGAAAACATGATTTTGTAATCCCTCAGCTTTTTAAATAATAGTAAACTGTTGGAAGTTGCAGAGTTACTTAAAAATAATGCTGTTACATTTAATTAACACTAATAGTGATTCAGGTATGATTTCTGAAAGTTAGAACGTTCCTCACCAGAACTAATGAATATTCCAGTTGCTTTGGTAAATCACCTGTAGGTTTGCCCCACGAACTGTAGACAAGCAAACATATGGATGTAGTTGTAACTTTTGGTGTAGAAAATTTTACTTCAGTTGTCCCCTGTAACATGTGATTACACTCTGGATTATGGCACTGAACAGGACCTGTTTTCAGAAAGGCCTTCCTTGACTGGAGTGCAATTTTACTTTATTAAACCTTAGACACAGAACAAAAAAGGATTAGATTGCTCTCATATGGAGGTACTGGTGCACAGTATGACTAAGTCAGACCCATAAAAAGTGATCATATGGCAAGGGATAGACACACACACACACACACACACACAGAGAAACATACAACATACAAACTGCCTAGTTGAAATCATATTTTATGATAGTTCAATACGCTAGGTCTCCCTGTAGATCACTGCAATATTTTCTTCAACAGTATAAACATGTGAAGGTGTATCATTTGGTCATTATCAGATGGTTTTCAATCTGATATAATGTTGGGATTCATTTAATATTGAATGGGCTCCGAAGGCTTTGTGGAAAGTAGTACTTTTTCTTTAAAGGATCTCAATGAGTCAATTGTTTGAATAAAATAAAATAGCGTAACACCAATTCTCTCTTTCACGGATTTTGTCAAAATCCTGTCCTCTCACAGTGTTGTATAAGTTGCGTGCCGGTACTGTGTCTTTTACCCACAAACCCATCTGTTTCATTGCCTTTCCTTCACTTGCCTGCAGCTCATAGCCTCAGGAGGTTCAGGGGCTGATCTCTACCTGCTGTCAGTAAAAATCTACAGTCTGCATGAGAACAAGCTTCTAGCTGCAAAAAGCTTTTTAGGTCCCCGAACACACCCAACACTTCTGGCTGAGCTGACTCAACACAGACACAGGCAGCTCACACAAGACTGAGCACCATGTTCCACCCACTGAAAAAATCTATAATGTACTTGTCTTTGAAACTGACAGTGCACTCGCCCAACCCACTGCATGTGTATTTGTAGTACCCCAATGTTCCAGACTAAACCCAGAAAGTCACAGATTATTTGCGTTGTCTGTATAAATTAGGTTAACTGTGGGTTCTCTTTCACACTTCGGCAGCCTGTTAAAAGACTCAGTAGATGATTTGACACAATGCAGCAAGGTAGAGTGGTGCCTTAATTAGCATTCAGTGAGTTTCAAGCGTGCAATGAGACAGAAGAAATTTCAGTAAAGTGCTTTCTCAGCACCTAGCCCCAAAGCACACACACCAACGCTCTGGGTTTCTTCTAAGCATCAGTTGGGACAATAGGTACCATTTGGATGAGACAACAAATTCTTGTTGCTTTTGATGTAGCAATTATATAAGCTGTGATATTGTACAATAATGATCACTGTAAGATTCGATTCGTTTTGCTTCTTATTTGTTTCTATATTTTTTTTGTTAATTTGGTTAGAACCTGGTAACCTTAACCTCATTCTCAGACATCCAAAATGGTGGAGGTTCTGGTGGACCTCAGCCATGTGGGCTTTGTAGCCTGTAAGAAAACTGCCAGAAATCTCAAAAGCCATTGGTTCAATCAGCAAATTTAAAGATCAGGTCTTCCTCAACACCCTCCTTTATGTCCCTGCTGTTTGAATCCCCCTGTATGGCTCTTTGATTTACTTTTAAAAACAGTGGACTTTTCAGAAGATGCTTCTAGCTGTGTCACAAGTGTGCAAACTGCATGCGGTAACAGTAACAAAGAATATAAAGTAAATTTGTCTGAAAAAGCTTATCTCCTAATTCATGGATTGCAAATAAGTAGCTTGCTTCGACTGCAACTGAAGGAGCTATTAGTTTCTCTTCAGCCTGACTGAAAAGTTAAATATATTGATAGCCATAAAAGCTCATCAGAATTCAGTTTCTTGTGAACAAAGGCATGTGGTTTGAATGTATTCCTCACTATCAACAGAAGTTGTTAAAAAGTCATTTTCTCTCAGGTTGTGCCCATAGTTAAATAGGTTTGTCCGTTTTTTGAGGATGCATTAAGTTGAATGCCGAGTTGGACAACCCTTAAACAGTGCAATATGCAACCCATTAAGAACAGTGTTTGCTTGCTTGCCAACAGGTTGTGTTAAAAGTATAGTTTACCAGGCATTGCCTGAATTGTGTTCCATTTTAGCCAAAAAGCATTTAGCTCCAGTTGCAATTATCATCTTTTTTTCCCCTCTGTGCATACAGTAGGTTAATGTAATGCATTCAGAAATTGTCTTACTTGATCAGAATTACAGCAAAATTCATAGCTGGGTAAAATGATTAAAGGAGGCCATTCAAAGTGTCGTTGTGTGTCGTTCGTTAACTACGCTGGGAAGTTGGGCGTATTTCTTACTTGGTTGAAAGCCACTGGAAAAGTTATAACGAGTACACACCTCAGCATTCCCTCAGCATTGTTATTCGCAAAAATTCAATGATGACAAACATTTAATTTATTAATCCCTCCATTAATGTCAATGTTAAATCAAAGGTGTTCCAGGCTTGTGTGCAATAGCCTGGGAATGAGGTTATGGTGCCTGCAACATCTGGGTTATGTTTATGTAAATAAATGATAACTAAATGTATGTAAATAAAAGATGTCTGTTAAAAAAAAAAACATTTATCTACCCTTTACGATGACACCATGTACTTACATCATACAATGCACTCACTACTTTAGCATTGCTAACCTTCAGATTACATTATGGTTTGAATAACACAGGATGTTATTAGGTCGACCTGAAAGTATGAAAGTCTGGAAACTGGCCAAGCCAGTTGTCAATCACAGTTGTTGCCATGGAAAACCTCCCAAGCATGGGTGGAGACAGAGTTTTTATTGGGCCCCATCCAGAACCAGGGCCCAAAAGGAGGAAAGATGTCCTCAGGGTGGACAAGGTTTAGCACATGATCCTCTCAGCTCTCATCACAGATGCTAAAGGGACTGAGACAGACAAAGGACAGTCATCTCAGCGGCTTAAGCTGACTGCCCTAAAGAGACTGCTCTGTGGAAGAGGTCTTCGTTAGCGCCATTACATCTGAGTTGTATCTAGGAGTGGCTGTGTTCTGGAAGAGAAACCCTTGGGGAGCACCAGCGATCCTGTCCCCAGTGTGACAGGAGGGTAAAAATAATAGATCATATAGACCCGCAGGCTGGGGTTACTCGCAGGGACCTGTCACCGGCAGACTGGGGTTACTTGCAGGGTCCTGTCACCGGCCAGGCTGGGGTTACTCGCAGGGTCCTGTCACCGGCCAGGCTGGGGTTACTCGCAGGGTCCTGTCACCGGCCAGGCTGGGGTTACTCGCAGGGTCCTGTCACCGGCCAGGCTGGGGTTACTCGCAGGGTCCTGTCACCAGCTAGGCCGCCCAAACATTCACATGAGGTAAGTAAGGCAACACTTTACTTGTACAAAATAATCTTCAAGCAGATAAATCAAACACATTCTACACCTAAACAAAGCCGTTCAGCCCACAATGAGAAACCAAGATAAACGATTGACTCCAGAGCCCAATCCTCTGAATTGGATAAGTATGGGCTTCCTTGGCATAAACATGCGGTCTGCCACAAGAACTGTTTTACCACCAAGTGAGGTTCATATGTTGGTGAGAGCTTGTGTTTCAAAGAAAAAAGAAGAGCAGACGAATGAGGGAGAGATAGATAAGTAGGGAGAGAAGAGTTAAGACGTAAGAAAAGGTTGCTATGACCAGTGTGCTTTGCTGTTCAATGTGTTTGCCAGCTGAAGAACTCCAACATAACCTTTACTGCTCCATAACATCTCCCATCACATTCCTATCTGTGTTTATAACCCAGGCCGGAACTTAGGACATATTCCTCTTGGTCAAAGATGAAGGGTAAGATTGAAATAAATGTCAGTGCTTTCTCTCTTAGTAGGAAACAATAAAATGCCATTCCTTTAGACTTCAGAGATTGGACAACTGGACAGCTCACTGCAAGACACACCCATAAGAGTTGAAACAGCACTGTTTGATCATTCTATACAGTATTCCTTTATTCCGCTAGTCCGGCCTTTCTGCAAGACTGACAGACATCCTCACCACGTAAAGGCATCTGAGAGTTATAAACCAAAACTCAGACTGAGAAAAATAGTGCACATACCTCTGATCTTTGAAGAAACCTCATGGGGAAATATGTTTTTCATCTTTTTCTATTCTGATAGGTCTCTGAAAAAAAACAGAGATTTTGATAGTTTTCAAAGGATCCAGAGAAAATCTATATGGGTGGAACCTTTCATCAATATGGCATATGGGGCTGCTGTCTTCATGTGAAGGGAAAAAAGAAGTTTGAATCAGAGATTGCAGTTCTTCTGCTTCCTCACAGAGAGCGGAAAGTTTGTAAAGAGCAGAGCGGGGGGGTCTGTCTTGTAGGAAGAGGCACATGTCAACGTTGGAAGAAACCAAAGGAAGTTTGGAGGTCCTGCTCCTGGAACAAATCCACGATCATCTAATTCATACTACATCCCCCAGACCAAGTACATAATCATCTGCTCCATATTACATCCCCTAGTCCAAGCCAATGATCCATACTACAACCTTGGCCAAAGATATGGAGAATTACACAAAAATTTATTTTCACAAAGCCTGCTGCCACACTTTTTACTATGGCAATTTGCGTATAATACAGAATGTCATGAAAAGATGATGACGATCAGATGAATTGCAATTCATTGCAAAGTCCCTCTTTGCCATGATGAAAATGCACTTCCACTGCATTTCAGCCCTGTCACAAAGGACCAGCTGACATCATGTCAGTGATCCTCGTTAACACAGATAAGAGTGTTGTTGAGGGCTTGAGATTAAACTGTCATGCTGATTGAGTTAGATTAACAGACTGGATGCTTTAAAGGGAGGGTGGTCTTAAAATCATTGTTCTTCCTCTGTTAACCAAGGTTACCTGAAAGAAAACACTTGCAGTCATCTTTGCCTTGCACAAAAAGTGCTTCACAGGCAAGGATATTGCTGATAGTAAGATTGCACCTAAATCTACCATTTATCAGATCATCAAGAACTTCAAGGAGAGAGGGTCAATTGTTGTAACGAAGGCTTCTGGGTGCCCAAGAATGTCCAGCAAGTGCCAGGCACGGGGCTCCACCAATGTGAGTGTATCTGCACGCACAATGAGGCAAAGACTTTAGGAGGATGGCCTGAAATCAAAAAGGGCAGCAAAGAAGCCACTTCTCTCCTGGAAAGGGACGAGCACAACTTCTCCCAACCATCCAAGAACTGTTTGGTGATGAACAGTGCCTTTTCCCGCATGATGGAGCACCTTGCCATAAGGCAAAAGTGATAACTAAGTGGCTCAGGGCACAAAACATTAAAATGTTGGGTCCATGGCCGGGAAACTCCCCAGACCTTAATTCCATTGGGAACTTGTGGTCAATCCACAAGAGGGTGTACAAACAAAACCTACAGATTCTGACAACCTCCAAGCATTATTGTTTGCAAGAATGAGCTGCCATCAGGATGTGACCCAGAAGTTATTGACAGCATGCCATTGCAAATTGCAGACATCTTGAAGAAACCAATACGTGTCATTCTCAAAACTTTTGGCCATAGCTGTGCATCCCCTGAATCAAGTCTGTGATCATCGACCTTATTCCCAATCCAAGTCCACGATCATCTGCTCCATAATGGCTTTTCTCAAACCTAGGTCTGTGGAACATTGCTAGTCCATGGAGGAATGACCATGGCATATTCCTATTTCCAAAATCCTACCTGTGTGTTTGTGTCTATATGTGTGTGTGTATGACATTGTGCAGGCCCGTCAAAGGTCAACTTCACCCACTTCTTTATAGAGGATAGAGGTCACTATTATTGTGTGGTTGCAATTCATTTCTCTCACTGAATGCTAGAACCTCCCATTGGCTTAGGTTAATTAGAACCTATGTTAACTCAGCAACTGTCACGGTGTTGTAGTGCGGCGGAACCAAAAGCGGACATTTTGTAAAGTAAAGGTGATTTAATCCCAAACAACAAGACAAACTCTACACGAACAGTAACCGGAAAATGAAAGGTGCTAAACTAACACAAAACGATATACAAAAAACATGTAGAGCATTCACTTAAATGGGAGTTAAACAAAGGACAAACCGTGAGCT
>JACXGK010009410.1:0-20122 GCA_016801125.1 Novumbra hubbsi
CCTCCCTCCGCCTCCCTGTCTCCCTTTCTTATCAACAGAACATTATAATCAACAAATGTTCAACGAATCTTTAGAACATCTACATACTGAGATTCTTCAGAAATATTACTTACAAAATGCCTCAAGAGCTTAAATCAACGTAAACGTAAACAACATAGACGGAATAGCCACGCTACAGGGTTTAAACCAGAAATGTGATACCATAGATGGTCGGTTGGCCATTGTTTGGCCATTGTCTTTGAACCTGAAAGAGGTTACAAAGAGCTCAAAGCTTTTTACTGAAACACAGGTGTGGTGGGCCACCTTGTTATTGTTCAAATTAAGGATTCAACCTTTAAACAGCAGCAAGTTCTGTTGAGGCCTCCTAATTAGGGCGGCAGTGTGCAGTGAACTTGGTTGCTATGCAACAGGTTTTCCCTACCCAGAAATCTATGCAGGCCTCAGAACAACAAAGACAGCACAGAGGCAAAGCAGAGGAGCAGTTAGCCATCTGTCCATGGGCCTGCAGCATAACTCCCACACACTGGTACACAACAAAACACACTCCCTCTCCAAAACACTGCCCCGTGGATGTCTAGCTGACACACCCGTGTGGCCAGAGACAACCTGAGGTAGTACCACGACAGAGGTGATCACCATGGTGATGTGTTCTACTCGGTTGACCTGGACTCATGTGTACCGTCTTACCCTCGTAACAGTCCCTGACCGTGTCAAAGTAGACGTAGTACTCCTCGTTAGTGAAGAAGAGGAGGCTGAGCCAGGAGTCAAAAGCATAGATGGGGACGATGAAGAGGATCCGCACAATATGCCTCTGCTCGTTAGGAGAACTGTAGTACCTCAGGTGCATGTAGATCTGGAGGAGAGAGAGGAGGAGAGAGAGGAAGAGAGGAGCCAGGAATGTGAGCAGCAGAACACACTCTCCCTGGTATCTGTACCCTTTAGCTCACAACCAAGCCAGTACGAAGCTGCCAGACAGCAGACACTATTGTTGTTTCAAACCGCAGGACAAGGTTTACCTTTCAACAGTGTGTGTGTGTGTGTGTGTGCGCCTGAAGTACATGTTAACTGGGATAGCGTGACGTTGCTAGGCAACCTGTGTTCTCTGACTGAACACTAAGGAGATGCATCTACTCCTCCAGCATCAACCCTGGAACCTAATACGCTCCCCAGCCAAAGGCTTAGAGGGACCAACAACACCTAGACACCAGAGCCTGAGCACGGCATTATGTCAACAGAAACCCTGGACGGTGTTCATTTGTGAGTGGATTGAGGTTGAACATGCTTGGGCGTGTGATACTACCTGGTGGCATGTGATTAGGAGGGCCGTCCAGACGAAGAAGCCAGAGAGGGCCTGGGCAGCAGGGGTCATCAGGAAGATGGGGGCTTCCGGGGTGAGTAGGGGCGCCTCTGGGAGCCAGGAAATGTTGGGCCCCAGTGGGGCCACGGTGGAAATGGGAGCAGGGGCCACACCCAGGAGGGAATCCCCCCCCCCCCCAACCCCCAGCCGCTCAGACAAGGACATGTCACGCCCCCACAGACGGATCATCTGGAGACCCCATAGAGATTGAAAGAAACATGTCTTAGTACCCACATAAATGATACCAAGCATAAATAGTTCAGACAGTCCGATACATTCCTGTTTTAAACATACTAAACGTCCTTAACGAGCGATCCAAAATGTACTTTACAGAGAGCACCAAGTAAGTGCAGAGACAATGTGTCAGACGTGACACACTGCTTCTTCTGTGCCAAAGACAATCAATAGATTGCATAGTGAACAGGTAGACCCCTTGTATAATTTTAAGTCAATTGTCAACCAGAGGTTTCTACTGTGTGCCTGGTGCATTCCTCGAGTCCTGCCTGAAGTTTGGTGCTTTCTATTCACAGTTTTGGTTAACCGTGCTTATCTGAAAGCATGCTGGGTTATTCATCAACCTATTACAGAATGAAATAATAGCAGTATTGTGCTTCGGAAGAGGGACCAAAGACATATTTCAACAGGCTATCAAAACGTCAATGCAAATTGATGCTGTCACTGACATTATTGTGCAGAAAATAGAAATGCCACACACAACAGATATACTATAGGACACACACGGCAACCCACACACAACAACCCACACATGACAACCCACACACAGCAACAGCACGCATTTCTCAAGCAAAATCAGACACAGGAGAACATGTCTACCAGACCTATAACAGCTTGGTTGTCAATCTGCATAACAGCGCACATTAACAGCACAAGCCAGCACAGACTGTATTGGTTTGTCAAGAATCAGAAGAGTAAATGCAACAGTGGACAGAGGGCCACAGAGGGAGACAGAACGACAGTAGTGGATAGTGGAGTCAGGATTTTTGGGACATTTGAATTCATTAAATGGGGTAAACATTTAATGACGTCAAGTGTCATTCAGCTGGTTTTCATGTACAATATACAGCACAAGCCATCACAGAATGATGTTTCTGAATATATATACACACACAAATGTATGTATGTGTCCGTTAGTCAGTCATATGGGGGTAATTTGTACACGTAAAACTCCAAGGAGTTAAAACTGTAATTTCAATATTTTAAGTCCTTGAGTCTGGGAATTTCAGTGGTTAAATAAAATGTTCCATCTATAGGTTGGGTGTCCACTTTATTATGGTACATACATATACACACACAAGTTTCCTAGAGCTGATGCAATGAGGCAAGAACCCAAACTACACAAAATGAACGTGTGAAAGAATAATTTTCTCAGTCGTTATTGCAGAGGGCTTTTTTTTTTTTAAATACATGAATTAACAAGGATCCAACTGTATTTACAAGGATCCAACATGACAAACTTAATTTCTTATTCCCTTAAAAGCATTATCAGCATTGCCGATCAGCAACAGCAAGAATGAATGTTTCTAAAAAAAAAATCACTTAAAATGCACTTCGTCAAATTAGACCAAAGTATCACGGTTTACTGCAATTATCGCACTTTTCTTGCAGTTTTACAAATGCAATCTTTATGAGTGTGAGGTTGCTGTTAGCAATTACATGTCCCACCTGCAAACATGCAGCGACAGGCAAAACAAGAGGCATAGAAAAACGGTTCCAGTAGAGAATAATAGTAGCCTCTCAAACACTACAAGCACAACTCGACACTTTGTAACAATGAATGAATGGCAGGTGCATAAATAGAAACACTGTCCGTCTTACCTTTTTACAGTATTCTGAACAGTAAACTTGGAAGTCTGTCAGAAGAATCGGAAAACATTTATTGAAATGTTTCAGTTACAATAACTTACAAGAAATGTGTGTTTACATAGACTTACGTCTTACTTTTTTACTTCGCACTCAATTCCCCAATTAAAACGTATTTAAGTTTAATCAGAAGATGAATTTAGTGTAAACTTTGGTTGGTCAGTTTAATTTTAAAATCAGAAACGAGATAGAATTGTATCGTTACTCGACATCCATGTTTATCCTCCAGTCTTGCTCGATTGGAAATCTTTTCTTCATCTTCTGGAAATCTTTCCGTTTTGATTCAGGGGTTTAATTTCTTTTTTTAAAGTCTCAGTCTTTAAGTTTTAAAGTACTCATGTTAATGAATTGGTCAGTTCTTCGTTATTTAACTATGAACAATCCAGGTTAAACGTCAGTTTTTCGTTAGGATAAACTCCGTCATTCCTTTCTCGCCTGCTGGCAACACTGTTGTTGACGTCACAATTATATGGTAACGATACAAGCTTCAAAATAAAAGTATAAATTCCACACATTCTAATAGCAAAGAGAAATAGACAAAATACACCTTATATCTTAGTTATTGAACACTTATATTGCGAAAATAAAAAGCATATGTAGTTCATGGAGGAAATTACAATAAAATACAGTGGAGAAACTTACACTATGTATCTTAAACTTACCGATGTTTAGAATGTTCTGCAACTCATTTGTCCTGAATACAAACTCGATTTCCAAAAATTAGCTTTTATGAAAGGAGCAGTACTTCTCTTCTTGTGCATCGTCAGGCGAATTGCATTAACATAAGTAGAAAAAAATACGTTTCAGCATTTTTATGTGATATCATTCTTCTTTCTCAATATTGATTAAAAGTACTGTTTAAAAAATACCATTCCAGACATCACCATCCGACAGGTTTACTAAAGAAAATTACATTACAGACATTAGACAAGTAATTCAAACAACATGAGGTTCACCAAATTCTCTGTTCTAATCCCCAGATATGAGAAATGTACTAAAATATGTTACAGATAAAAACTCAAAAATATAAAAACTTTTGAAGGAAGCTTCCTTCTAATACAGAGCAGATACAATTCCAATTTATCCCCTAGAAATAGCAGAACAAATACCAGAAAAAATTACATGGCTAAATTCCAAAGTAATTGAGAAAAGAAGAAAGGAATAGAATTTGTGTTCAGGACTACGAAATTACATTACTAAAATGACTTATTGACATACACACAAACCCACAGTAGACAGTGATGTGCATATCTTTATTGGCTCATAAAATATACCCACTCCCCCGCATATATCTGTATGAACTGTAGCTGTATGTATCCACATGTTGCTTCCGGTTGTATTGCTTGTGATTGAAATGTGTGTATATCTTGACACTACACGTTATATGGGCCAATGCGGTGCTATTGAGTTCGAAATTCAAGACAACTTTCTGGAAAGGAACACAATAAAACAACCATTATTAATTATTCTTATCATTTTATACACGTATTGTTGTAATAAAGTCTAAGCATGGTAAAGAAATGTACAAGGTATCATTGCACCCACCCAACTACTTCCCATTCTTTTAACCTGCCCGGCCAATGAGAGTCAAGGCATACCTTACATCTGACTTCCTTTGTAGCCAGCCAAACTCTCCTACAGCCAGGTAAATACACATCTGATACTACATTGACATCTTAAACCGCCGAGCAAAATTTGGCTTTACACAAAAAATATATTTACAAAGATACATTTTTTCAAGAAAAAATAAAATAAAAAAAACAACTATTGAGCATATAACTTTAGAATCCAGTCTCTTAATTTCTCCCATGCTCTGCCTCAAATCTCCAGAGTAATAAGGCTTAATCATTTATTTAGTTGTTATAATACTAATCTGGACCACTAGTATGGTTCTACAGTACTCTCACTTTTTTAAACCTGGTGCAAGAGGTTAGTGTCTTTTCTTAGCTTACCAGTCAAATAAAAACAGCAGTAAAAATCCAATCATCAACTTAGCAAATAACTAATTTCCTCCATTTAATGATAAGAAGTATGATATATTATATGTTATTATATGGTCAACCATAATTTGAAGGTACATAATTAGCTTTATTATTATTAATATTTCAACACTGAGTACAGGGAAGTGGAATCTCAAAGTAAATAGTTGTCTTCAAGAGGATCAAAAGGACTGCGGACTGACTGATCTACAAATGAACTTGCATCATAAATATTGACTTATTGTTATTTATAGATCAGTCAGTCACACACAATTTACCCATGATACATGGTGATTTTGATTCTTTCGAACACAGCCACTGTGCCAAAAACCTAGACCTATAGCCACTTTATAACTATATATCTTCAAATATCTTAAAGCCTCAGTGCAGTCAATATTCAGATTTTCTTGTGTTCAATATGATATTTTACATTTGCTAAAACTTACACTGAAAAAAATGTGAAGACATTAGATCAGTGTTTTTCCTGACAGTTGTTTGAAAACTCTATCTACAGAGGACCTTATATTTAGCAGGTTAGCTTTTCATGGGAACATCACAGTGTAAATTGGTTAATAGACCAATGACAATACAACCCAAAGCCCAGACCACTCCTAAACAGCAATATTCCTGCTCAAGAAATAATTAGCCAGAAAGCCAATGTTTTTATTGATATAAAAACAGCTGCATTGGGCCATTAACAGAAGGTGTCGTATAATGTTATATAACCAAAATGCCCTTGTTAAAATGTATTTATTATAATTTTATCCAGGAATTACTAAACAGCAAAGAATTAATAAAGAGAAAATGGGTGACGGTCCACCGCTCTATGTCTCCTACCATCCTTTTCCTAGCTTGCTAAAACCAAGAGTATGAAAAACAAGCAGTAAGACAATAACGTATTAACTCACACTTACTGACTTGACATTGATGCAACTCTGATGCAAATACTTTCACATTCATTCACTTCATTTATATTTATTTCCTTTATCATACCTGAACATTTCCACATTTTATTAATTTTCTTTCCATATTTAAAATTTTCCACAGATTCCTTTCGACTGAGATGTCACTTATTAATGAATACATAATTTTTACTTGACTCTAGAAAACCTTTGTAATTTCCAAGACACGTTTTGTATGGATTATTAACATACACCTTTATCTGTAATGTAGCTCTCATAAATTAAGCATTCAATGTGAGATAGAACAGTTTTTACCATGTTTTTAACCTACACAGATTTTTGCCATTTTTGCACTGACGTGGACTATTTTATTGTTGCGCATTGAGCTTCTGAGAGACATGTATGGTCCCACTGATCATATAGCCAGCATCATAAAAGTAGACCAGGACAGGAGTACAGAAGGCTTTTTCACCAGCCGAGGCGCAGGTCTTACAAGCCTGGGAAGCAAGGCTAGGCCGCGAGTGTCCTTCAGTCTTCAATCATTCATCTTTTTCTCATCACATTTACTCCCGTTAATTACAGTCATGGGCAGGCATTTCATTTTTCACACTCCTAATCCTTCCTCTACTCCTCCTGTTGTTTTTCTTCCATTTTCTATCCATCTTCAGTGTCATTGACCCAGTCATGTTTTTTTATTCCAACAATTTCAAAAGTAGGTTTTTGATATCCTGTCATAGATTCAGAAGGTTGCAATACATTTACTGGATTTCCTTCGAACAAAACTTAAGCAGATTTAAGCTTAAATCTGAATGTGACATTTGTGTTTTTAACTCACTAACGTGAATAGGTAGTGCAGGGATTTTACAGGTTTAGGTGAAGTGTTCCTTACCTGCCACGGGATAGAGAGCACCTCACTTTCCCAGGTGATCAAACGGCACACTCACCTGGAAAAGAGAGAGGGCATAGAGTTGTATATGGTGTTGCGCCTTCAACACACATACTGTACATATCATTTTCTTTTCTATAGAAGGCAATTTGTCACTTCACAGAAATGTTGAATTACTGACATTATCATAAGAGATTTTTCATGGCACTAGTTGCCATGTTGTAGGTCATTTTAAACCGATACAGTGAGACATATGTGTGCTTATTTAGCAGTGTGTGGGATTCAAACCCATGCTGCACTGGTACTGTATATGAGCACCAGAGGCTGCATTTCAGACTACCAGGCCACAGAATGTCAATTTGTTCATTGTACCCTGACATGGGCTCCACATACACACAGACATACAATCTAAACAGCTCCAGGCTTTTCTATTGGTCAGATAAAATCTCAATTTCCATAAACGTTGGGATGTGACGTAGATTGCAAAGAAAAACAGAATGCAATAATGTGCAAATAATTTATCCCTATATTTATTTTTAAAAAGACAATATATCAAATGTGGAAACTGAAACTTTTTATTGTTTTTGGAAATATGTGCCCATTCTGAATATGATGCCAGCTACACGTTTCAAAACATTTGGGCAGCTGCATGTTTACCTCTGTGTTGCATCACTTATTCTTTTAATTATACTCTGTAAGCATTTGGGAACTAAGGAGACCAATTGCTGTAGTTTTGAAAATTTAATGTATTCCCTTTCTTGCTTGATATAGGATTTCTGCTGCTCAACAGTTCGGGATCTCTTCTGCTGTATTTTTCTTTTCATGATGCGCCAAATGTTTTCAAGGGGTGACAGGTCTGAACTGCATGCAGGCCAGTTTTGCACGCAGATTATTTTACTACGCAGCCATGCTGTTGTAAAACTTGCAGAATGTTGTTCGGCATTGTCTTGCAAGGCATAAGCAAGGCCTTTCCTACGTTGTGTGGGTGGCAGCAAATGTTACTCCAAAACCTGTATATATTGTTCAGCATTAATCGTGCCTTCACAAATGTGCAAATCACCCATGCCAGGCACCCCCATACAATTGACTAAGTACAAAAAACACCTAAAAAGATATGTTTCACATGAATACATTCTGTTCATACAAGGTACATGCATGAACTTTTGATAAGATTTTCTTCTTTATTGATAAAATACCTATAGAAAAATCCACAAAAAAACATATTATCCTTTCAAAATGGAGGAGGATAGACAGCAAGGCAAAGGAATAAATCAGACAGTCCCTGAACAGGATCAGAACACTTAACCGAACTGCTGTGAATTATCACAAGTGCATCTTTGCTGGTAAAGCCGGCTTCTTTCGAGCCAAAACCCAACAGTGTCAGCACAATATCATTGGCCAATGAGCAACTGTCTGTTTGGAGTTTTGTACTAAGAGTTTTTAAACATGGCACCATACTATTAATAATAGCACCAAAGCGACCAAAAAAAACCTGAATTCATCAAGGAAAGACAGGGGAAGGAGTGGGGTTTGGGGAGAAGAGAGAGAAGGTAGGTAGCTGACCTGTGATGTGGCAATGCGTGATTGGCCCATCTGTGCAGTGAGGTCAGAGGAAGAGACGTTGGCCGGGGCACCACGGTGGAGCCTCATGGCCACTTTTCTCTCTCGCTCTGCTCGGGACACAGCCTGTGGGGATCGGTTTCCTACCAACACACACACACACACATGAATAGACACACGTAGACACACACACACATTTATAAATACAAATACTTTTCTTCAGAATCAATTACATAGTTAATTCCTCAGTAATCTACTCACATTTTGAGGCGTTCATTTTTACCTGACCTGTCTTTCCCTGAAGTAAGGAACCTTATATAGACACGAGTGAGACTTTTGAAATAATGTACATTCAATGTGTTTGGCCACAGGTGGACCTCAATCAAGTTAAAGCGACGTCTCAGGGATAATGAAAAAACACAGGATCCAGTTGAGCCTAATTTGGAGTGTGATGTCAAATCGTGTGAATACTTACAAACATGAGACATTGCAGTTTCTCATTTTTAATTACTTAGCACAAATGTAAAAGATTGAGTGTAGGCTGATCACAACAAAATCTTCAACATTTTCATGTTAAGGAGAAAAAGTGAGGGGGTCTAAATAAAAAGAATCATACACACTTGCACAGTGACTTCACTCAGCCGAGTCTAAACACAACAAATTAAGGCGGGAGGGGCAACACGGCCTCCCTTGTGTTTACACAGTAATTTCCTGTCTACCTTAAAACTCCTGTCTGCCCACTAGTAGTACTTCTGAGTTGCTTGTCTATAGACCTAAAATGAAGAAGGGGTTCTGGACTCTTAAACTTAAAGGAGAAATTTAAGAAATGTTTCAAGTCCAATTATAATGTTTTTTGGTGTTATTTAACTATGATTCTAGAAATACATAACTTTCTATTATGGTCTTCCCTGATAACTAACCTGACTGTGGGACTCCTCTGGAAGCAGGGTTAGAGGCAGCTGCATTGGGGCCGTTTCGGATCCTGTCTACCCCGCCGGGTGGGTTGACTCCCGGGGGTAGGGCACGGGCTGCCCGAGGTCCCCCTCCAATCCTCTCTTCCCCCTCTTTTCCCTCTCTTCTCTCCCTCTCCCTCTCCCCATCCTCAGCTGTCCTGCTGGCCCCCTAAAGCAAAAAGATGACCACGCAGGTTAGGACATGCGGCAGGGATTCAAAAAGGCCTCATAGGGAGGACATTTTTTTATATAATCAACTATGCCCATGCAAGATGTTCTACATACAGTACACATTTAACCACTAAGGAGTGATTGCATTTCGAATGTGCTAACACTGAATAACGAAGATAGAAAACAGCTAAAAAGTAAATAAATTATTCAGAAATGTGCAACCATGTTGAACAGGGACGTAGCACTCACAAACTTGAGCATGTTCCAGTCAAAGACGTAGTCATATGAAAAGCCCTGTCTGTGGAAAAGGTTTCTGAACAGCTGTCTCAGGTATGAGTAGTCTGGCTTGTCATCGAAGCGCAGAGAGCGGCAGAAGTTCAGATATGTGGAGAACTCAGCTGTGGAAAGAGTGGACGACAGAAAGTCACCAAAGACAAACACAGATTGTAACTTGGGTGCTTAAACACTCCTTGGGATCAGAGATCAGAGACTAGACACTCACAGGGGTAGCCCTTGTGTAAAAGGAGTCAGAGTACTCATAAGGGTAGCCCATACGTTAGAGGAGTCAGAGTACTCACTGGGGTAGCCCATACGTAAGAGGAGTCAGAGTACTCACAGGGGTAGCCCTTAAGAGGAGTCAGAGTACTCACGGTGGTAGCCCTAGTGTAAGAGGAGTCAGAGTACTCACAGGGGTAGCCCTTAAGAGGAGTCAGAGTACTCACGGTGGTAGCCCTAGTGTAAGAGGAGTCCGAGTACTCACAGGGGTAGCCCTTGTGTAAGAGGAGTCAGAGTACTCACAAGGGTAACCCTTGCAGAGGACCTCGATGGGGGTGGACATTTTCTTCTCGCTGATGCGTTCGTACTTCTGCCTCTTGGTGGCGGCCTTGAGGCCCTGCCAGGGCAGAGAGCCCAGGTTGAAGTACATCAGGACATAACCCAGAGACTCCAGGTCGTCACGACGAGACTGCTCTGTAGAGAGAGGGGGGGTGGGGGTTGGGGTTGGGAAAATCACACACTGGCCCTTTTTAAATACTGCATGTGTATATGTGCAGTGCTATGCAGAGGGAGAACGGTATTTATATACATTCGTATCGTATTTAGGCACATAAACACTCAAAACTAAACAGAGAAGAGGACAGGAGAATTGCGACGAGGAAAGAGGTAAGGAAAGGAGAGGATAAGGGAATGAGGGAGGGAGCAGGAAGAGAGAGTGGATAGTGAAGGGTCAATAGTAGTGAGTCCTACTGCAGCAGTTCTCAGAATTCAGACCTGATCAATAACAACGCAATCAAGTAAAATCTATTAACTTGCGGACAACCCACAAACAGCGGATAAAGGGTCAAACACACACATGCACACACTGATAATATCACAAGTGGGTACAGTACCTATGCCCAGGTGTGTGTTGATGGAGGCGTAGCGGGCTGTGCCGGTCAGGTTCTTGTTCTCGCGGTAGGGGATGTGCTGGTGAGTGCGGGCGTCGCGGTACTTCTTGGCCAGGCCGAAGTCGATGATGTACACCAGGTTGCCCTTCTTGCCCAGGCCCATCAGGAAGTTGTCGGGCTTCACGTCCCGGTGGATGAAGTTCTTAGAGTGGATGTACTCAATACGGCTGATCTGGAGAGGAGCGCGGGGAAAAGAAAGACTGTTCACCGAAGACATACATATATATATATATAAATAACCAAGGGATATCTTTTAAAAAGATGAACTATATAAGAGGCCGAGATGAACAGCCCTTGTCCAGGAGGAGGTGTGCTTTACCATCTGGTCAGCCAGCAGCAGGACCGTCTTGAGGCTGAACTTGCGGGAGCAGAAGTTGAACAGGTCCTCCAGACTGGGTCCCAGCAGCTCCATGACCATCACGTTGTAGTCCCCCTCTGCTCCACACCACTTTATGGTAGGGATGCCCACTGCAGAGAATGAGTGAATGATGAACTAGTGTGACGGACCAGAGTTTTGCTCCTGGGTATCCTGAGTGCCACAGGATGAAGTTTACTCTGAGTTTAGATCTACGGTGTGTGGTTAGGGTCTCCCCAACATGTTCTCCCACCACCCTTACCCCTGACCATACCCTGCTGTCCTACTTCTCTCACCCCCTCCCTGCATCATTTTGTAGAACTTGCTCTCGATGTGAAGTTGTGGATGTTTGGTCTTCACACATTCCAGCTTAATGGCCACCTCCTCACCCGTGGCGATGTTGGCACCTGATAGAGACACAGGAAGTAGTGTACAACTATTACCTTTTTGATGATCTAATCACTGTGGCCCACACTAACACAGTCTTTTCCTTTTGTGGCCAGCCCCTGGAGAATGTTTATTTAGAGTTTTGTGAGTTAAAACCCCATTCTTACCCAGGTAAATATCTCCAAAAGAGCCGCTCCCAATCTTCCTGCCAAGTCGGTACTTGTTCCCCACTCTTAACTCCATGGTTCCTGCTGGTTTTCACAACTCACTGAGGGGGCATACATACAAACTGTCATCAATTAAACTTAAAAAGATCTATAAAGCAGAAAGATGATGTCACTCAGCCCAGCTTCTCTTCAACCGCAAGGGGCTACAACTCAAAGACAATTTCAATCAAAGTTTACAAAATAAAACATTTGTTTCAAAATAAGAGCTGGGACTAAAGAAGACCAAAAATGAAGCCATGGCCAGTCATGAAGAGAGAAAATAAAAAAACATTAAAGCTGAAAGTATTGTGGTAGTTATTAGAGGAATGTTATCGGATTTACCTATGGATTAGATGGTGTTGTACAGCATAAGTCTAAGAGAGGGCAAGTACAGAGGCAACCTCTGAGAATATGGCTTAATTATTACTACAATTTACAAATACCCAATATATTTTACACTCATCTAATTTCTAAGGAAAATGCACATACACACACATAATTAGCAAGGCTTCACCATTACTGAGTCCCCAATGAAATGAAGTAAATCACATTTTATTCAAGCAAGACTTTTCAGACCGTCATAATAGATTGAAAGGTTGACTGCCCATGGCTTTAGTGGTGTTAAAATACATATTCCAAAGCAATGACAGACTGAAGAGAAACACGACAAGATTGTTTCATCGGCATTTCTATTTATGCTTTGTAAGGGCAGTGTACTCTAGATGCCCTGCTGGCGTGTCGTCTAAAAAGGTTGAGAGCAGAGCAAAATACAATTTGTACCACATAAAAAATATTACAGATTACTACAAATTAGCGAATAAAGTTGTAACTATAAAATGATTTGTATAATCATAACAATGTTGCTGGGTGATTTAAGATAGACGCTGTCTATGCAATAGAAGCCGAGGAAGTAATGATAGATGACAGTAACTACATGTAATCATTTATTATTATCTTACCCTTATCATTTTGTGCGGAAAAACCGTCTTAATTGAGGTCAAATCTGAAGTACTGAACGCATACGAAACCAGTCAATTCTGACTACCGTACGTAACGGTAATCTATCCTATAGTCTAAGCCGATTACAAAATTGAGCCCTATTCTTCTTGTACTGTAGCAAGGTTGTACCGCTGCTCCATATCAGGATTCCATGGGCCACAAAATACTTTACTGCAGATCCAAAAAGAAAGTAATCCAGTCAGCGTCGCTGGGATGCTAGATTAAACCCATCTAAATATTGAAATCGTATTATTAGGCCTACGTTAGAAACATTCACATTCAGGTTCAGTGTTTATTATCAATATTTGCACGAAGCCGCACCCTTGGCTTGGGAAAAGCGTCTCCGTCGTGGAAAACTGCATTTCCCTATCTTCCGATTCTGACCCGCTTCTTGGGGATCATTTACGAAGCACAACCACAACGACCCTCCCCATAGAAACGCAATTCCAGCAATGGACCCTTGCCTTCCCTTTCCTCCCCTCCTCACCCGATTTGATCAAGCTCTTCAGGGACTGCTGCCTTCCTTCCACCGTGGTGCCGATCAGGACGTTGTCATTCAAACAGCACCATGGACAGCGAAAAACGGCAGAGGCGCTTGAAAAATCATTCCTCCCACTTTCCCGTCCCCGATGTAAACGTCTCCCGGTTATAGTACGGTCTAGTCTGCACTGGGAATGATAAATATTTTGGTGTAAACTCAGAAATCCATCTATCCCCCTCTCTCTTCTCAGTTACACCACTGACAATATCAATGATGTCATTCAGCTCAGACCATAGAAAATGCCCGGATTGCCTTAAAGACACCGCAAGCGCCTGACGCAGCCGTAGTTCAGCGTTGTAGACTAAATGTCGAGAGCAAGAGCACTATCCAAGGCCACGTGTTACACTCGGTGTCCTACTTTCTGTGTCTGTGCATTACGTTTAAATGCTCAACTTACTTGAATGGACATTTTTGGGCAAGAGGTATAGCGAGATAAACACCAGCTTTCTATACATCAAGGATGATAAGAAACCAGAATCCGGCTATGATAGAATGACATGAATTCGTTAATGCACCTTTCTACTTCGTCGTTGACATAAGAATCTGAATTATGAAATGCATCCTTCAAACACCAGTTAAACTGCTGACCTACCTGGTGGTGTGAAACGTAGTACTTGCCCTTCACCAGGCCACACGCACCACGATACGACAGAAGTTTGTAACAAATCGAAAATCAAGTTCAAAGAACTGAGGTCTAAAACAGGTGTGTTTCTAACATATTTACATGACAATGACACAACCCAAGAGTTTAATTCAACCTTTATTGTCTTGTTCTTGTTTGCTTAAATAATTGTTTTTCTGATTTGTAAAATCTGAAAACAAACAAAAAGAACCTGAACAGGAGTGATAAAGCCTGCCTTAATTTAAATTGATACACAACAAAATAAAACAATTGGTAACTTTCACGTGTTTGCAAAACACTGTTCCAGCTCAGCTTGGTATGGTAGGTTTTGGCATCTCTTAATACGAATGCCTTCAGTTGGATACAAAAAAAAAACTTTATTATTGCAATTCGGACAAAAAAATATAAAACAAAAAATGCTGCTAAAACAACAACTTAAGAGAAATATGCATTAGTGCCTATGTTCTTGAACTTTCCATCTACACATAGTGACATACACATTCTTAAATTCATACTTGCATCCAAGTACACACGCAGGCACCCATCCATCCATCCACACCCTGATGTAAGCGCGCACACAAACAAGGACTTGCCTCCCTGACTGAGACAAGCGGTTTCAGACACAAACTCTCCCACACACACACACACTTGTTAATAATGAATCTCGCATCGACAAAAACACATTCACCACGGCAACGACAATGACACACAGGCTCCCGGTATCATCCTGATCCTAATCTCCTCCTCCCATCACCCCACATAATGCACAGTCACACAGGAGGGCACCTTTCAGAGCTACTGTAGTAAGAAGTGATCAGTCGTCAGCATCACATTAGAATAACCAACTTGATTGAGTAAGAAACAAAAATATAACGAGGTCAGCATTTTGAAGAAACAAACAGAGAGAAAGGACATCTTGGATTTTACCATTGTTCCACTTTTTTTTTATACAAACAGGGGAAAATGACATACAACAAGATACATTTTTGCTTGTCAAACATCAGAGCAGTGTGTAACTGGTGAGAGGGGGGCGGTTCCGGCAGTCAGAATGGGTTGGGTAGGGAGGTATGTAGGCCGGGCTGGCCGGCGCTGTAACATCAAGTCATCCTTGTGTAGCAGACAGTTGTCTTGTAATACGTTGTTACACATCACATAGAACCACCATGTGTGGTGTCCCCTTGTGGGTTCCTCTACGGCATGTCTGAGGAACAGGGCCCCTGTAAGCACAGCCAGAGTGGGATTTCTGTCCATTACGGCAAGTTGGTTGAAGAGTCATCCAGTTGAGGCTGTGAGTCGGATTCCACTATTTTCTGTTCAAGTCTTGCTGTTGAAGTCTTCATTTAAGGGGAAAAAGGTGTGTGAACTTGTAACTGTGTAAATTTGTACGTGTAGGAGGTTGTGTGTGAGTGTGTGTAGTGTTAGTACGTCACCGTCTATTCAGGACACAAATTTTGAGAAAGTAAGCATCAGTGGATCTGCATATTTGTGACCAGTGTAGTCTGAAGTCATTAAATCTGGGTGTGGTAATGTATATACTGTAGGTTTGTGAGGATTGTGTTAGATGCATGTTTGTTTAGTGTGTGTATAGTGTATATACACACATACTGTATAGGCATGTGTTATTCGTGTGCATGTTTTTCAGAGAGTGTGTTCACGTATTAGATGTGGTCATTCAGATGGAATCAGAACCTCCTCCTAGAAGGTCTCCAGGCAGCAGAGCAGCAGGACTCCCCATCCCATGTCGGTCATCCATGGCAGGGGACCCCCATAGACTACTGCTGGGGTATCCCCCACCACCCATGCCTCCCCACAAACCCTGTCTGCCAGTCTCCATGTCCCCAGCACTCCCTCCTACCCCTCCTCCCCCAGCCCCGTTGCTGCTCCACTGGGCAAACATGCTGAGGCCGGGCCCCTGTGTGGGGGTGGGGTCCGGGGAGCCTCCACTTCCGTCTAAACTCTGCCAGCCAGAGCTGACGGGCCCTGAGCTGCCGCCTACACCGTTACCTCCACCGCCTGGGGCAGAACCCTCACCCCGGGATCTGTCTCGTTCCCTCTCTCCACTCCCACCACCGCTGTGGTTGTTGTTGGACCCCACTACGCCAGTCCCCGTGGGCCCCCCCTGGCCTCCGCTGGACCCTGGGGCCCCGGATGTTCCGCTGCCCCCTCCTGTCTGGGAATGTGCAAAATAGCGAGCAACTTCCTCCTCACTCACAAACTTGGCCAGGATGGTGGTATTGCCCAGAACACACCTTGGGAGAGAAGAGAAAGGTTGTAAGCGGTTTTCTAAAAATAATTATAATAACGGTATGCAAGTTCTGACATGTTAGATATATTCTGACTATCTTCGTATGGTACCTCACGGTGTGAGGGAAACACCAAGTGCCACTTTGAACGACACTTGCAAGGCAAAAATCACGAACAATATTTTTTTTTATCCACGGCTTATCTCCAGAAATACCCCACCGGGACTGGACGACGAGCTGTGGGGAGGGGCTTACATGTGGAGAGCGCTTTGGGCCTTGGCTGCTTCTTGTGGGGTGCTGTAGCGAATCAGAGCGCTGCCCTGGGTCAGGCCGAGGTGGAAAGTCAGCAGGGGACCATGCTGCATACAGATGGTACGGAGGGTGGAGCCGTCGATCTACAGGGGGACAACGGGGGTCAGGGAGGATGGGGGTACAGGTGATATTTCCAAGAGGATTGGTGAATGTGCAAATTCTTCCATAGGCATCTGTTGTCATGAGTGTGTGTGTGTGTGTGCGCGCACCTGCGGGGTGAGGTTGCAGAGCACCAGCCAACAGCTTCCTCTGGAGGTCCCCCCATCACTCCAGGCAGAGCCTGTTACAAACAGACCACAGGGATCAGTTCCATACATTGGCCCAGACAGACAAGGCATTCCTCTCTGCCTTGGTCACAGCTGCCTATGAATGACACATAAGCCCTACTGAAGCTAAATCTAATGGATTAGTCCCCAACCCCAGAGCCATGTCCAATCTCCGCCTATTCCCTTGACAAGGCAACTCAATTGCCCACGGCCAATAGGGAACAGGAGGCCATGTTCAACTAGATCAAGGGGGCATTAGTACTTCAGCAGGACCCAGAGAGAGACTCCTCTCTGCCACACGGTTATGACATTACCAGGGCCATATCTGGTTTCCTGGCTCCCGCCTGAACCACCCCAACCACGGGCCTGCCACGGGCCACGGGACGGCGAGGCCTGCTTCTGATTGGTCAGTCCAGGCGGTGGGCGTGGTAGCTGTTGGGACTGTTGGTTACGATTGGTCTTCCACATCTTGTTATGTCCAATGGGCTCAGGGGGCCAGCTGTTCTTGTACTCTGTGTACTTTGCTGTAGGAAACAGGAAATTAACTAGTCAAAACATGGGAGAACAGAACACGCAGCAAGATTAAACCAAGAGTTGAAACTTTAAATACTGAATAACACAGTTAGAACCACTGGATAAAAAGGGAGAAATGCTGAAACAGAATTTTTCAGATGCAATTGAAAAGTGCGGTTGAAAAGAAACTTAGAAAGGAATTTATAAAACAGTGAAATTATAACTTTTTCATAAAGTATACACAAGCCATTCAAAAAGCATACATAAGCCACTTTGTCCCCACAGGGTTTTACGGTTACCTGAACTGTGTGCGTGGTTGAGGGGGCTGTCGGAGGCACTGTAGGGCCAGGCACCAGGTGAAGGCAGCAAGGTGTTCAGAGGGGGGTTGGGTTCTACCACACAAATTGTCACCAGCTTAGCTAGCATCAAAACACTCTACAAACGTGGTAAATTAACGTAACCTGCCGTTTAATTGACGGCTGCATGTGTTAAAGGGTGTCACAGCGTTTGCTAATGTCTAACTTTCTGTGAGGAAATGAGGGCTCACTATAACCAGTACATGGATCACACACTAAGTCGCAGACACCGGGTGTAAGTCGCAGACACCGGGTGTAAGTCGCAGACACCGGGTGTAAGTCGCAGACACCGGGTGTAAGTCGCAGACACCGGGTGTAAGTCGCAGACACCGGGTGTAAGTCGCAGACACCGGGTGTAAGTCGCAGACACCGGGTGTAAGTCGCAGACACCGGGTGTAAGTCGCAGACACCGGGTGTAAGTCTCTACTGGAAGCTCATAGGGTACCTGTGTTGTCTCTTAGCAACTGGTGCTCGGTATCATTGAGGTTTGACGGCCCGGGGTTTCCCATCATGCTCCCTGGGGTCATGTAGGGATCAGATTCGGGATCAACATTCTGGATTCCCTTCCAGGGCACGCCAGGCTGGAACTCTGACATCAAACAGGATTTTAAAACAGAACAAGAACGTAACCAGGCTCACAGAAAGCTACAGAGGGTTGCAGGCTTTTGGTTCATGCCCAAAGCCTGGAACAAAACACATACACTAACATAAACACCACAGCGCCACTCACCAGGAGGCCAGCTGGATGTGCCCTGAGGCTTGGAGCCCATCTTGTTCCCAGGAGTACGGTGCCAATTGTCCCCCTGGGGGGGCATGCCAAGTCCATCCCCTCCCATCATATCATACTGGGAGTAGGGAGAGCCCCCCCGCCTCATAGGGGTCGACATGGGGCCTGAAGGGGAGGCAGGAGGAAATACCAAGGGGGGAGGAAGAGAAGACGGGAGGCAGGACAAACGAAAAACATCGTCACGTCCAGGTTGGCGAGACACGTCATCTAAACCACCAAGCAAGCTAGAACCTCCTGAGGGCTCACCGTTTTTGTGGAGGCTTTCCGGAGGAGAAGGGGCAGGAGAATGACCCTCCATCATCCATTTAAAGCGGGACTGCTGCACTCCCACGTCCTTCATGCCCCCAGGGCCCCCCATCACAGAGCCCCCCATGTCCAGGCCAGACAGGTTCACTCCTCCACCATACCCTGACGCAAGAAAAACACCCAGGACACGGATTGGTTTTGAAAATAAAAATGTGTACGTTTTAAGATTCTCTCCCACTCACGGGAGGGAAAAGAATGTACAGTGCTTTAGTTTGCGGGGCTGACTGACTACTAAACTACTTGAGGTTCCATTTAAACCTTATTAACACAGTCTCAGTTAGTGCTCGGTTTTGGAGCTCATTCTGGCCAATCTGCCCCCCCCACTCACCAGAGTAGCCCTGGGTTTTTTGGTGCAGGTCCACAGAACCACCCATGCCAGGATGGGGCAGAGAGTCGTTCATTGGCAGTTTGGGGCCACCCCCTCCCAGGTGCGACGGGGACAGTTTAGAACCCCCCCCCACACCCTGCTGTCTCTGCTGTTGGAGAACAGCCACGATCCTGGCCAGCTGGGAACCAAAGACGGGGCAGATTAGCGGCTGTTTAGTCATAGAAGGAAAGGGTTTTGATGTGTGGTTTTCAGTAGGAGCTTCAGCGGTAGTACCGGCTGCGGGTCAACCGGACCCATGCAGCCCACACAGTAGTTCTGGTATAATACCTGTTGGGGGTCAGCCTGCTGCCGCATGCTCTGGGGGAACTTTCTCTGGGCCTGCAGGAGCTGTTGGAGCTGCTGGGGTGAGGTGACCTGCTGCTGGGGGTTCTGCTGCTGCTGCTGGAGGAGCAGCTGGCAGGCCTGGGAGAGTGGGAGAGACGACTGTAAACACCTGTTACAACACCCCGAGAAGAGACAACAGAACACCCAATACACAACACCCCGAGAAGAGACAACAGAACACCCAATACACAACACCCCGAGAAGAGACAACAGAACACCCAACACACAACACCCCGAGAAGAGACAACAGAACACCTAATACACAACACCCCGAGAAGAGACAACAGAACACCCAATACACAACACCCCGAGAAGAGACAACAAAACACCCAATACACAACACCCCGAGAAGAGACAACAGAACACCCAACACACAACACCCC
>JACXGK010009411.1:0-20070 GCA_016801125.1 Novumbra hubbsi
ATCTCTACTAGCATGTGGGGGGCCATACACTCTACTATCTCTACTAGCATGTGGGGGGCCATACACTCTACTATCTCTACTAGCATGTGGGGGGCCATACACTCTACTATCTCTACTAGCATGTGGGGGGCCATACACTCTACTATCTCTGCTAGCATGTGAGGGGCAATACACTACTATCTCACATTATGAGTTGCTGTGATGAAATTCATGCAAGTTGATTTTAATTGTTTACTTTTATTTTTGGTGTTTGAATCCAGCACTCAATCGTATTAGACATTTTGTTGTCAACGAATGTACAGTAGAATATCTTTCATATATTTAATTCATTGAGGATCAATTTGTGATTTAAATTTTTTTTAGCAGTGTATAAGCATTTTCACACTACTATTTTCACACTACTATAGTTGTATTTACACTAGGAATAAAAGAGCATCACATTTTGTTTCTGATTTTGTTTATGGAGCTGGAAAGACCTACAGAACCAGACTTCCTATGTCACAGATTATTCCCCTCAAGGACACATTGAGCAACACAATGTCTGTAGACCTCAGTAGAGTATCGGTCTGAGGTAATATGGAACCTGGAAGAGGTAACTCAAATTCATTACAGATGATGAGGTGTAAATACAACAGCTTGCCCAAAGACCACAATTCACAAAAAAAAATATTCTAAATCGGCACTAGGACAGATGATCAGACACTGAACAGTTCTATCATCGTACTGTTCCCAAAATCACGAATGCTTGAGCACAGGCTATTTAATAATACTAATAATTAATCATTTACTGCATTTCATAGCGCTTTTCACAGAATCTCAAAGGATATCAAGAGCAAATAACAGAAAAGCAACTGAGGCCAAATGGTTACATTGTGCCTCTAGGAATAAAAGACAACATGTGACTTGTTTAGAGCAAGGTGATGTATGTGACGGGTGATGTAGTGGCTGGTGATCTTCCCCCTGAAACAGATCTGGCCGACAGAACCTTCACCACACAAGGTTCAGAATAGTTGCCTGTTGTCCTCAAAGTTTACATTGGAATATAAAGTTTACATGTGAACTATAGAGTAATTGGCTATTATATTCATAATCATATTGAAAGATGATTAGAGATTGTATATAATATTTACAGAGATCGTTATTTTTACCTTTTGGTGTTTTATCTCATATTTGAAAGCATAATGCAACAAAGCGTTTCCAAATTGGGAACATCATGTGCCCAAGCTGATAAGCTTTGAAAAGAATTCAGACGACCTTTTCGTTACCAAGCCAAAGTCAATATTCAGACCAGTAAGGGCCATCGTTTTAGTAAGCTTCCATCTGTAGTAGTCTCTAGTAGAGGGATGTTCCATAACTCTGTATTTCAGAGAGGGGAATGGAGGGTTATCTTCTACAAAGTATTCCACCATTAGGTAGCCTTCTAACAGCTGATGGCACAGAAGTGTTTAGCTAATAATTGTCTTTAATAGGCTTTCCAACATCACCAGGTGATGACATATATTTCGTCCTTCGTCTTATAGAAAATGACACCACTAACAGATTATCTCTGCCTGTTTATAGGTGTCTATAGAAGATGTAATTTATTTTGTAGTAATGTGAAGCAAAAAAAAAACTATCAGGAGTTTTCGCCATTGACAAAATAAAAAAGTCAATAACGTCAAAGTGAAAAATACAATTGTTCAAATTGTTGTAAGTTAAGATAAAATTGATTTAATGTGCCGGCTATTTCGTTAACACAAAGTGGGCGGGGTGAGATAAGGGAGGGCGGTTTGGGACGTTTTGGGATGGTCTTGGTGGCCTCTACACCCTCCCACACCTGGCTGTTGTCCCCCACCTCCACCCAGCAGCACTGCATGTCACATCGATCAGCCACGGCCCCCAGCTTGGGAAACCTGAAATACTTCCCCTAACAAGGTCCCAAGTGAAGGCAGGTGTGCGGCTGGTCCAGCTGGCCAAAGGTTCCGGGAGCTACCATCTTCCTCTACTGGGGGTGTTGGTGTGACGGTGATTCAGCAGGAGCGATGTGTTTTTGTCACAATTATATAAACATTGTCTCATTGATAAAATAAAACAATAATCTGTCATGAGCAGATGTTTTATTCTAGATACATTTTTAATTAAATACTGCAAAAAAACAAACAGAACCTTCAGATATTCCACCCTATTAGTCGTGGGAATAAGAGACACTTGCATTTCTCTGCTACATGGTTTACCCCAAACAGCCTCACATTTCCAGGCATTCATTTATAGTGTGGTTCATTAAAATTAATATAGACTTAAGTAAATGGAACTATATAACATTCTAGTGGTTTGCACATTTCTGAGCCCTTGATCTGTCTACAAATTCAGTTATAACCACGTTTCGTAATGTCATCGTTTTTTATTTAGCTTTTGTTTGAGTTAAATGCAACTTGTGCCAGTACACTGTCTCGCCCCAAGTCCATCACCTAAGATTGTTTTTTGAACAAAATGCTAATAAGCAGGAAAAAGGGAAAGTTTTATTTTGGTCTACAGAAAGTCAGTGATGGCCCTCTAAAGATGCTACTTTACCTTTCAAGGGCTCTTTTATTCTTCTTAACTTTGCTTGAACTCCAGATTGACCAACCACAGTGCACAGAATAGGACTCAGGGGTAACAGAGATGGAGAGGCCGGAAAGAAATAGGATGAGTTCCCAGTCATCACTGGCTTGGTGATTAACATGCACCTTTTCCATTAATACATAGTGAGATGTCATCCCTAGCAGGAGTTTATACGTTGCCTGGCAACCTGACCTCATTGCTCCAGCCAAATCCAATGCCCATAATGTTTCTTTTCTAGATCTGCCTCCCTCTCCATCATTGCTTCAATGCAAACACATTCTCTCCGGCCCTTGAAAAAAGTGTGTGTTTTTGTCTTTTCTCTTTATGTGTGCAAGTCGTTTTTTTTAAGACAGAGGAGATCTTTGCGTGAGTGTCTCTAATTGGCTGCAGAGGCAAGCTGTAAGCTGACATCTGCAGCTGATTTGTTGTGATAATAAATCAGGTTGGTTTCTCGACTGGCATGCGTCCACAGAGCTTTCACTGGGCTCCCTCTCTCTCTCTGTTCCTTCGCAGCACAAAACCAAAGACCAGCTAAGGAGGTCTGGATTAGTATTGCCATATTTTGGGTGGCCGGACAACTTGAGCTGTGAAAGACCCTTTCTGGTGAACAGGGATGTGTCTCACGACAGTTCGCTTGCTGATAACAGCCTGAAGTGACCCATAGAGAAAGCATAGAGTCGTGACATACAGTAGCTGCAGTCCCAAATCGAATGTCATCCAGATCAGAAGTCCAGTTTAGATTTTTCCCTAGATTTCATATTTAGTGTGGGGTGACCTCTAATTTCATGTCCCCAGGACCTAGCCAACACTGTATGCAGTTGTCTTTTTTTACACTTGTTGAAAACTACTTTTATCATCCACAGCTATTAAAAAAACATTTGGACACAGAAAGAAAGGAAGAGTAGTGGTGTAGAGTGACACATCCAAGGGCCAATAAAGCGATAACAACTCTACCGTAGAGTGTTTAGAAATGTTACGCTACATGAGACCAACAAAACAGATCCTGTGTACAGAGGAGTTCCAATAACACAGACAAACCCCAGTTGTGTACAGGGGAGTTCCAATAACACAGATGAACCCCACTTGTGTACAGGGGAGTTCCAATAACACATATAAACCCCACTGGTGTACAGGGGCGTTCCAATAACACAGACAAACCCCAGTTGTGTACAGGGGAGTTCCAATAACACAGATGAACCCCACTTGTGTACAGGGGAGTTCCAATAACAAATATAAACCCCACTTGTGTACAGAGGAGTTCCAATAACACAGACAAACCCCAGTTGTGTACAGGGGAGTTCCAATAACACAGATGAACCCCACTTGTGTACAGGGGAGTTCCAATAACACAAATGAACCACCCTTGGAACACAACGGGTGAAACAAAGCCGATCCGTAGCCCAGATAAACCAGGGGAAGGGGGATGCTGGTGGGGTCTCATAATGGAGAGGGAAAAGAGGGGGGGTGGGGAGGGGAGCTGGTCCACTGTAAACTACAGTCAAAAGAACTACAGATCCCAGGTCAAAAACCTTCCCCCAAAATGGTTCCTATTTCCTGCCAATTGTCAATGTTCGAATGGTCAAATAACAAAGATTGAATATTACAACTTACAAATCCCATCAGTTGTAAGAGCAATATATTTTGACTGCTGTTTTGCAGTACATCATAATGCCCGGTAATGTGTGGAGTTAATTTCTGGAGTCGGGAGTTTTGAGAGAGCCACTGCAACGTCATCACACATGCGAAGTCCATTTCTGACTAGTTCTTTGTGCTAAGCGTCCGCTGGCCACTGACGTGTTTGCTGGGGATTTGACAAACAAGACATCCAACCACAATGATGTTAGGTTGAGTTATGAATTTTGAACAGGGTGATTCAACTATGCCGCTACTCTTGTTCAATACCAACATTCCTAAAACAAAACCAGATCCCCGAATTCATCTCCCCCTTCTGATGAATCACACCAGAGAAAAATGGTATAAAATGTATGGCTTAGTCCGGTGGATCATTAAAACATCTGGAGCACTGCCCATACCGCACATTATGGGCCACTGCAGGGTTTTATTGCACGTTTACAGCTCAGTGGTGGAATAACAGCAGCTTCAGTGAGCCAGTGAGGTAGGAGGCGTCTGCATGTTTCCCAAACGGCACCCTATTCCCTATCCAGTTAGAGACGGTCGTCAGCATTAGTAACAGGCCAAAAACACTGTCAGATACCACCGCTGTAACAATATTGGCCTTTGATTTTGCAGGTTGTGCATTGAAGACAGTGAAGGTGGCAGTCTGACCAACATACAAACCAACATATACAAATGTCTGCCTTCAAAGTTCAGCAAAAAAGGGAAAGAGTATTGAAATGGCATTTTCAAGTAGAAGTACTGTTACTTCCATATGCATGTATTCAACTAGACGTTAAACCACTGGTGCAGTGGAACACAAACCCATAAGTTGCTGGATTAAATAACCAAGGTGACAGGGTATTATGCTTGAGCAAGGCACTGCTACCTAGACAACTGATCATATGGGCTTGAGCCCCAAAAAGACCAGGTCCTTCACTCTCAGATCATTCTGAATCATAATGTTGTTTCCAAAGTTACCTCATTTAGACAATGCAGTTATTTCTCTTAATACCTAAAAGGCATTAACACATTGAAACAATCTAACTTATTTGCAATCCTACTGCAATGTGACTATGGAGATGGATACACAAAACAGATTAATGATAAGATGGGGAAGAAGGATTTTATAGAACAAAATACACAACCAATTCCGTATATTTTCACGATATTCATAATATTGTGTATTACTCTAGTGCATATGTATCCATTTAAATAGAATTTGGATATTACTTTATTTAGCCGTTTATAGAATGTTTTTGGTTCAATAGTCAATTCAGGGAAGCATAAAGTAAGACAGGAAGTGCAGTTTAAAGTGCATAGTACATGGTTATGCTATATACCTGAAGTTTCAATATAATTTTTTCCAAACAAATGTTAATCAAATTTCTCTCCTCTCCCAAGTACAATTCAGAACACCTTCATTGCTTCAGTCTACATCAATTCAAAGATTGAAATGCATTTCCTCCAAACACATCACAACAACCGTTCTCTATCTTATACCACTGATCGCCCCACCAAAACGTTTTGGCTAATAAACATGCGCTGGGTGAGAATACACCCCTTCAGCAACAATTATTCAGTCAGCAGGAGCCTGACTATGCCTGACCATGTCATGACCATGCCTGACCATGTCATGACCATGCCTGACCATGTCATGACCATGCCAGACCATGTCATGACCATGCCTGACCATGTCATGACCATGCCAGACCATGTCATGACCATGCCTGACCATGTCATGACCATGCCAGACCATGTCATGACCATGCCTGACCATGACCCAAAACTAAATAATTAATAGTGGCCTACAAAACCTGGACCATGGTCAAGGGATGTAACAAATGATGGACAGGGATAGTGAAGAAGGTGTGAGATGATGCATAGTAAGTGTGGCCTTCACCTTAGCCAACCATCAGCCAATAGTTAGCTAGGTACTATGAGAGGCTCCCAGGTCATAGGTTCCAAACAAAACTCTGTGTTCCTTGAAAATGGATAACCGTGAAATGCTTCTAATTAAAGTACAGGACCTTGATCTGAATCATATACCGTGGCTGATATATTTTAACAAAAAACACTGATGGGAGGGGGTTGGATCGGTTCCAAGGAGAGGTTTGCTTTAACATGACACCGGGGCGAGCGTGAAAGATCTTTTTTTGGACCTCGAGCGACGGAGATGCTTCCTAATCTGGCCACTTCAAGAGCTCCAAGCCGTGCAAAGCTGTGGTCAGTGTCGATCGCCTGGGCAATGGGGCTCCCCACCCCCCACCCCCATCCCCCACACCACCCTCCCCCAGCTCCATGTGTTTTCCTCATTGCGTCCCTTATGCCATAAGACCCACCTTGGCTCTCATTTAACAGTTATAATGCTGTTATAATGCGGTTATAATGCCGGCCATCATGCTGGGATCACACCTCCGAGGCTGTAAACTGGATAGGGTAGTGGCGGGGTGGCGAGCCAGGAGTCATGCGCGGGGGCTCACCAAACACGCCCGCTTTGTTCTCCGAGGGCTTCGGTTACCCCCCCGACCCCCGGGAGTCATTTAACACCACAACTGTAAATTTTACATTAGGGGTGTGAAATCTCAAATGCACGTCACAGCAGTGTCATAAAGTGAATTTACTCAGTCGGACTAAGCACAGTCTTAACTCTTTAAGTCCCCTGAGGGAGGGAAATTAAAGCTATTCATTTTAAAGCAACCCCCAAACATTGTGATACCATGACATGTTTAAGAACATACCTGGGCCCTGTTTACTTCATCAACAACATTAGCATGTGCAATTGCATTTTGCACCTCTACTATGATAAGTATATACATTTGGACTCGACTTAGTGTTTTTTAAAAGCTTAACGGTCTGTGAATGTGAATGAGAGTTAAGGGCAACAAATAACAGAGAATTGCCTTTCTAGTTCAAACAGTTAAGCAATTATGGCAGCAGGATAGCGGTAAACAACATACACTTCAAGGGGAGTATGAAACACAACTGTGGCATATCAAATGAGTATCAGTGCAGAATAGAAACAATGCTATTCTATTATAAAATGGCACAATGATTAGACGTTCATGCTGCGTGGCTCCATGTTTTTCAATAGCAGTGGCGGCATATTTTGTCAATGACCACCACATGATCATCTTCTGTAAGTGTAAGTGCCATCTTCGTATTTTTAGATTGCAGTGGGAACCTAAGATGGCACATGACGAGCGAATGTCACCTAGAGTGTGAGGTGTACTGCACAGTAAATTAGAGCTAATGAAAGTGGTGAGGTCATCAGTTCCTGGGTTACTTAGATAGAGGACCACCAAATTCCCACAGTTCCAAAAAAATACAAGTACACATGAACAGTTCCCTCCACTCACAGTCAGTGAATTCAGCTGTTGTCCCCTCTCAGACCACCACTCAATTAAACAACGCATAGGTCACTACACACATTCACAGGGCCGGAGGAATTCATGACCATAACAAATAATAGTAACTTATTTAAAAAGTTTGGATCATGATCAGATTTGGATCATTAAGAAATGCTATTGACCACGCCTGAATTACATTGTAATCCGGTTCCAGGGTTGCTGTTTCATGTGTGTGAAAAGTGCTAGTGAAATTCTTTGGCCAGTTACCTGGTGAAGTTGTTTTGGCCGTGATAGCCTGTGTTCATAAGCTGCCTAAAGCAGGGCTACTCAAAGCTCACCCCAGGGAGCCACAGACGTGTCACACTGTTGTTGTAGCCTGAAAATACCACACAGATGATCCTAGTCAAGGGAATGATGATCATCTGAAAAATAGAATCAGCTGTTCCAACTCTGGAATAGATCAAATACATGATAGAATGTCAAATACATAAAATGTCTGAGTGACCCAGAGCAGAAATGTATCTAAAGGCCTTGATAAAGACATCCAAATATATATATATATATATATATATATATTTAAAAATTTTTCTTGGCTAACTAACACGGTACATCGTTTAGAAAATATCAGGGCATTCATCAACAACAGCTCCAAGTAAAAACAAACACCTAATTTTAAAAGCTGCTCTGTATCTTGGTACAGGTCAGTAAAGGTTGTATAATCGACATGGTAAAATTGAAAACTTTGTCGCAGCTGTCCGTCGTTTTATTTCCCTTGAGACTGTATTTTCATGCACAATATTACTTGTTCCTTACTATTACTATTGGGAATGTCCTCCACTAATGAATGGAGAAACACAATTGTTGTTTTGTGGTTGTGTGAAGCGGACTGAGATTTCCCATGTACCACAATACAACTGTTTTATTGAAACACAGACAAACTTAAATCCATAGATTTCACTGATACAGGTAAACTGTAATTGTTCCAAGCATTTGCCTACAGTCTGAGTTATTGTAGTGTACACAATACTTTGGTGGGAAGAAGGTGCTGTTATCAATAGGGGTCCTCACATAAAGAGTCCAGTTTGAATTAAACATTAAGATTTGTTGGCTGTTTTACATATAAAATATGTAGTACACTTCCACAATCAGTTAGCCAATTCAAATGAACAAAGGCTATTTCCCTACCAGATCATGTTCATACACCCCTTCCTTTACCAATCCAATGGCTAAAATTAGATTTAGGTTCCGCTAAACAGGTAAAAAAGATTAGAAAATCCATTAAAGAGTAACGAGTAAGAGTGATAGTGAAGTCATTTAGGAAATCAGAAAGTTAGGTTGATGTTTTCTCCACCTTGCAGGTGCCACAAAAAGACTGAACCAACTTGATCTACATGGGAGGTCGGGAATAATGAACTGACATAAACGCACAGCTGTATTCTGCCAGACAACACTTGGCCAAAGACAATTATTACCAGAAAATGGTAAGTCGATATGCCACCACCTGGATTTGAACTCGCAGCTTTGCTGTGTGGCAGTGACCACTTGGGGCCCCAAAACGTGCCTTGTCTTTGCAAGCAGGCTTTAAGACAAAGTCAAATGCACAAAATAACAGCAATGAAATTCTTATGACACGAGTCATCTAGGCAGTGGTAAAAGTAAACATTTTATACATTATATATATATATATATATACACATAACAATATTAACTAGCACCAATTTTAAAGAATGTGGAAATGGTGAAATGACAATATGAAATATTATAAGTATAAGAGTAATATTGCCTTTGAATGGTACCTTTATACAAGCTATTTTGCAATGAATGTATATAGAACGTCATCAGAGCATTGAAATGTTCATGGGATCATACGATCATTGATAAGTGTTGCTGGTTGAGGTCTTATGGCCTAGGGGGAAACTGTTAGTGAGTCTAGATGTGTCCTGATGCCCCGGTAACGTCTATGAGGTAGAAGCACCAGGAAATGGCAACTGAAGATGCGCACCACTGACTTCACCTCCCCCTGGAGGGCCTTGAGATCAGCAGTGGAGCAGCTGCCTGAACAGGCAATGAAGCAGCCTGAGAGGAGGCTCTCAATGGTGCACCTGTAGGAGTTGGTGGGCGTTCTTGCAGACATGCTAAACTTCTCCTCAGGAAGTCCTGGCGTTTTTGTGTCTGCATTCAGACTCATTCACGTAATCTACCAAATCAAATGAAAATCTAGCCAGCAGTTTTGAAATTAAGTATGTCCAAACATACACACAGAACTATAAACATATATACATATATATATATATGTATATATATATATATACACATACATGCAGGCATACATACACACGCACACATTTTTTTATAATATACTCCAGGCCTCCTTACTGGGTCAAACATAGAATGTCTTTGTTCTGTCTAAACACCAGTAGGCCTACCATTACACCTTACACAATAGGTGCATGAAGATGTTGTACTAAATGCAAGATAAAGACGTATTATTCAATAGATAAAGGGGCCAGAACTCTGACCATACAGTCAAGTCTTGAGGGCAATATGCAGGTTTCTACCGTTTCTACCTTTCTCAGGTTAAAATTGTGAAACATCAGAGTGGCTAAGAACATTGCCAAAAGAAGAGCAAGGATTTAAGATTTTTTATGTATCAGCTGGGGTGTGGTCAAACACACAATACCTCATAATGAAAACAGCAAAATAATAGTCAGTATAATAATAGACGTTGTTTGGAACAGAAGTAAATAGATTTTTGGAGATGAAATCAAGTCAATCCGATACCAGGTGTTCTAACTGCCGTGCTCCAGGACTGAATTAACCACAATATCCTCCCCCTCGCAGTTGCTCAGTAAATCCCAGCAGTGCCACAGTTCCCAGTAGGAGGGAGGAGGACATCCCCTCGCTCTGGAGGGAGAGACAACATTAAGAACGGTGCCTTGTAAACTGAGCTGATAAGTTTAATTGATCTAAAAGAATTTAATGTGGCGTAGTGAATCAGAGCCGACAGCGTGGATTTATCTCTCAGCATTTGTAAGAACATAATATTGTGGACATTTTACAGCGCTGGGAGACATTTTAACTGTGGCTACAAAAATGATTTACCTTGTGTTTACTTATATTACAGCTCTGCTCCTATGTCCGGTTTTAATTCTACTCTAAAGAGATGTTGGTCAGAGGCACGCCATTTAAATAGGAGCAGAGTAGGAGATTATTTGAAATTAGACCTTCAAAAATATTTGAGGGCTTCTGATGCGCTGTTGTTGCTTAATATAATATAGAATTTTTCTGAATATGAATGAATGTAAATAAATAAATTATATAATTTATTAATATTTATTAATAGTAGTCCAAGTCATTGTCAAAGTTTTTTGCTTTTAAGCAAGGAACCAGAAAAAAAGTCCCCAAAAACTGTAAGATGTTCAAAGATCCACAAACAATATCAATATTTTTGACACAGAAAAATGCCCCCAAATGTTCCTTTGTCTAGAGGCTTTGGCTTAGCCTTTATTGTGTTGATGCCATAAGGTCAGTTTGTTGCATGTTTTAATAGGAAACAAATTGAAAGTAGAAACCAAAGACCAGCAAATACTCAGACCTTTGTGGAATGAGTCCCCACTGCTACACGAGTTGGGGTTAATCGAGGAAACCCTTTAACCCTTTCTCGCAGCAACCTAATTACCCAACTGAACAAAAGCCAAAAAAGTAAATCACATTTTTTCTCACCCCATTAAAATGGGCAAGCTCCTCCAAAAACACAATGTTTGCAAAAATGTATCCCACTTTGTCTAAATGTGACCTCACTCAGACTTATACACCTTACTGCCAATTACATACAAACACATAACAATTTAGGTTCAGGCGTGCAGCAGGTTTGGGCAGGGGGATGCACGCCTCGAACAGTTTCAATAGGCTACAATTGGCTGTGTATTATTTTGTCATTTAAAACAATGATTGGTTTGCAAGGCGGGACTGTCGGGAGCAGGAAGTAGAGCGTTCAGTTGGTTTTTCACTTTGTGTGATGTTCAGTCAAACAAAATGGTGAACAATTAGTTCAGCAGGGGTTCGAATGTGTTACAGAATGCTGTCAGCATGGCCGCCGTCACTCACTGGCTGAAGCCCATTGTCGCCAATACGACAAAGCCGGAGCTAAGATTTACCTGAAAGTCTATTCAGAGCTTAATTCCAAAAGTATAAAACAGTGTTTCCCAATCCTGGTCCTGGGGGCCCCAAGTGGTACACACTTTTGTGTTTTGCTCTAGCTCTCACACATCTGATTAAAATGTTGCCCTACCACAACTCTTTAATTTGACTCAGGGTATTTGAGTTTTTTTGGACAGGGGGGAATTGCAATAGTCAAGCGTGCTAGTTATTAAACAAAAAAACAGGCATTAGTTGTTTAGAAACAGACTCAACTTTGCAGTCTTTCTTAAAATTATAATACAAATGGTCACATTTCAAAATTAAGGTCACACGTAAATTTTTAGCGTGTCAAATCTACAGTAGTTTTAGGTACAAGTATGCTGTCAGTTTCTCTCTGAGCCTTGGCACCAATAACCAAAACCTCAGCTGTAATCTTGTTTAGTCGCAAGAAATACTCTGCCATCTATGTATATTTGTTTGTGATGTATTTAATCAAGATGTCAATAGGGATAAAATGATCAGGCCTACAGTATAGAGTTGTGGATAGTCAGCATTGCTGGAAAACATTAATACCATGCATTCTAATTATGCTGCAGAGAGGTAACATACAGGCTGAACAAGTTTGGTCAACAGCACTAGATCAACAAAAAATTCTCAGACAGTCAGAAACAGTCCTGAAACAAGTCAGCACTAATCCTGATACTAACCCTATGTTTGTAGTTTGTCAAAGAGGTTGTAGTGACCTATAGTATGAAAAGAGCATGCTTTCTGCTGTTCTGTTTCTCTTCAGTCTTCACCAGGGGTCTCAAACCGGTTCCACGGAGGGCCGAGTGTCTGCAGGTTTTAGTTTTTTCCTGTAAATTGGTTCCAGGTTCAGATCTAAATAACCAGATGAGGGTAGACCTAACCAATCAGTGACATAATTAATCAATCAGGTACAAGGTGAGAGTGAAAACCTGCAGACACTCGGCCCTCCGTGGAACCGGTTTGAGACCCCTGGTCTTCACCCTCCCAACAGAGTACATCAACACAGGAGAAGACACATACTGGTCTCTGCTGAGGGTTTGGGCCTTTCTGCTTTGGAACCAAAATAAGCAAAAACTTCAAAAAATAAAATCTAAAAAGCTTATTTGAGGAACCCTTTAATAGGGGCTTCCCCAGTTTCCATCTCGAGAACCCCCAAAAGTGTCATCTATTTTCAAATGCAGTCTTCCATATCCGTAGCTCTATCAAAATATGATGAAGCAGTCAGGCAATGTGTTAAAGATTTCTACATAAAGCCAAGATAACTCTGGGCCACAGGGCAAAGGATTCAGCACAATCCTACAGGATGTGTAGCAGCCAAGTCAAACAACCGCTCAGATATTTACGCATCTCTCCTGGATCCTGCGAGCAATTCAAACAGCTAGTTAGAGAGGAATCAGTTAATATTTCAGATTTTTTTCGTGGTAATACGCTATTTCAACACCAATTCTAACATGTTTAGAAAATACAATCATGACACAACAGCTTGTAAAAAAAAATCTGTTTATTTTCTTTCTTGTCTAGGAACTCAGTAAAGAAACATTGTCTATACCACATAGGTTCATGCAGTGCAATGTTTTACCTTGACTAACTTACCTCAAATCATCTAAAGGAAACCAACTTTAAAAAAACCTACTTCCGTGTGAAATGACTACAATGGACTGATATTATAAAAACAAGACTAGTCAGGGCTAAACAGAGGATTAGCTGCTGAGGTCAAGCCAAGCCAGCAGAGTCGGAGAACTAGTGAAACGCGGCCCAGCCAGACCATGCCTAGGTCTTCTCATCCATCGGGTGGTCCTGGAGAATGTAAAGCACAGGCCAACTCTAGATCATGTGTTGCTTTTACCGGTGCTCAGCCAAGGGGATCGATCACTAGTGTTTGTGTGAGGCCAGACCTGCAAGGGCTTCCCATTAATGCAATTCACCCTCAAAAGGAAAGTCGCCATTTATCTATATTACATTGCATTGTCCTGCCACCAGATGCAGCACCTCTTGACCGCAATAAGCCTAAATTGCAACATTAAAACAGGGGACATTTTTACAGATTGTATTTATTTAACAGATACTTAATTAGATAAGTCACTTGAGGACCAGCTGGCACTCAATCGCAGGACGAATCAGTACACAGAACAATATAAATATTATAAAAAATACTCAAATAAATGAATACAGATTACAGTAATAACATTGGGACGAATGTACTGACAGGAATAGCGGATTCAGCTGGTGCAGTTACCAGTTAGCAGCTTGTTCATTGTACACTGTTTAAAACAATGAAGAGATCACACATTGGGTCTCGAAAGAAGAAAATATATAGAACATCAACATCTTTACTGTACATCGAGTAATTCATAAAGAATACGATGGCATAACAACTGTCAATGGAAACCAAAATCACCAACTGCTGGAGGGCTGGACTCAAACACACCCAAAATCAAAGGAGTCAATTGAAATCACAGGCGGTTCCAACTTTTGTGAATTCATCACAACACCTCATAATGTGACTCAGTAGTGTGTATGGACCCCACGTGCCTGTATGCACTCCTGAAAATGTCTGGGCATGAGACAGTGAATGGTGTCCTGGGGGATCTCCTCCCAGACCAGGATCAGGGCATCAGTGAGCTCTTGGACCGTCTGTGGTGCTACTTGGTGGCGTCGGATGCACCGATACACAATGTCTTAGAGGTTCTCAATTGGAATCAGGTCTGAGGGACATGAGGGTCAGTCAATGACATCAATGCTTTAGTCATCCAGAAACTGCCTACACACACTGGCCACTTGAGGCTGGGCATTGTCCTGCAACGGAAGGAACCCAGGGCCCACTGCACCAGCATAAGGTCTGACGATGGGTCTAAGGATTTCACCCCGGTACCTAACAGCAGTCAGGGTACCAGAAGCTAGTACAAGGGGGTCTGTGCAACCCTCCAAGCATATGCCTCCCCATCACTTACCCACCGCCAAACGGGTGATCCTGGATGATGTTGCAGGCAGCATAACGTTCACCACGACTCTTTCACGTCTGTCATGTGCTCAGGGTGAACCCGCTCTCATCTGTAAAAACTAAAACGGGGTGCCAATCAAGCTGCACGGGGCTAGGCTGTGAGCACGGGTTTCGCTAGCGGACGTCGGGCCCTCATAGGGTGTTTCAGACAGTTTGGTCTCTATTGTTTAACTAATAACTCTACTGTTTTTTAACATTTACTGATTAAGTTATCTCGCTTGTTAGCTATAATTAACATGATTAAATGCTTAATTATTTGCAAGTTTTTTCAAGATTGCTAAGTAGCTTTCTGTTTGGGGTTGGGAATGGGCCAGGATGCGAGTAGAAAATAAGTTACTTCATGTCGACAATCCATGTCGCTAGGTGACGTGTTTGTCAATAGTTACAGGGTAATCTGCAACAAAATATGTTAAACACTAGACAATACATTCATGAAAAATTTGAAATCATTATCTCAGATTTGTCAAATGACACTTATTACTTAATTGGCAAGGTGAAATCTATAGAAAGCAGATTTCTATAGAAATCTGCTTCATGAATTCCTAGAGCGTTTAAAGCCTGCCCGTTGGAATTAAAAGGCCAATCCTACTTTTAATCTCGTGGATGATCAATCATTGTCTCCATCCATTTGTCTATATATTTAAGAGAAGCATCTCCTGCATCAGTCCATAGCTGACATAACCATATAATAAACCCCCAAAAAGTGTGTATGAATTCCAAATTTCCACATTTAGACCTTGTCATAGTATTTTACACAACCTTGTTTAATGTCTACTATTCACTCTCAATACTTTCAGTAAGAGTTTTTTTTTTCGGACAAAGATAGAACAACAAAGTAATTTATACATTTATGATAATATGTATTTGTAATGTTTATTCTGCTGTAAGACTTGCTGATGTATATTGTTTTATTGCCTTGCAGCATGACCCAGCTTCGGAGTCAGCTCACGGGAGGATCGCTTGACATTTCCTTTTAGAATTTTCAGATACAGAGCAGAATTTATAGTTCCTTAAATGATGGCAAGACTTCCAGGTCCTGAGGCAGCAAAGCATCCACAGAACACCTCCATCTTGCTTGACCTTAGCTTTGATATAAGGTCAATAATTTGCAATGCAGTGTTTTTTTCTTCCTGACAGGAATTCTGGGGCAACCCCTCCATGGGTCAGGGGCATTAAGATGACTAGAGTAGTCCTCCTCAGATTGAGGTTTGTCTCCCTGTACTGTTTCCTGTGTAATTGGCTACTAGAGAGCAAACAGATTAGAGTGAAATGTATTGTTTTGATGGACCCTGTGGCTGTGACATAGGGTGGCTTAGAGTAGACGGCCCCTTTTTGGGTCTGTGAAACATGATCATTGCCATTGTAGTAGATTCATTTAAAATTTTAACGTTCCATACAAAGTTACATTTACTAAATTGAAAATGTAGATGTTTTTAAAGGGATGCCCGGGCTAAAATATGCTTTCAGCCACTTAAGGCCTCTAGTCTTAGAACATTACTGGTACTGAATGACAGGGTGTGCTTCCATTTCTTGTATTGTCCAAAAGGTAATTGACATCTTGTGATCTTGTGAGAACCAAAACGCTGACTGCAACTGACTGCAACAGTACTTAATGGTCACTTCACTGAAGTACATGACAAAACCCAAACGCATCCTCAGTACCTGGAACCGAAGTGCATGCAAAGTACATTTGACAGTGAGTCTAGCAAATAATGGCCATGTAGGGTCTTTTAAACAAAAAAGGATGGCATCAAAAAGCAGAAGAGGTTGCATTATGTGAAAAACACAAAGTGTTTGGAAACAAGTAGCGGGAGATTGGTTTGGTTTAGAAAGATGTCAGTATGTCAGAAGAATAGTTGGCGTGACGTGCGGCAATGCTTGGGGTGAGGTGGGCATGGAGAAAGGAGAGGAACAACCTTCCGTGATGTATGACGTTTGTTCTGTCATGGTCTGGGGTGCAGTCCAGCTGACAGTGTGGGAGATCAGGTCAAAACTGAAGAATTATGAATGCTGAAAAATTTACATATTCTGATCATGCTGTACCTTTGGGGAAACGAATGATGGGCAAACATGTCATTGTTCAGCTTGATAATGACCCCAGACACTGTGAAAGATTGACTCAGACCTATACCTGGAGTGAAGATCTAGCAGATTGAATACCATATTAGATTGGCCACTTCAGAACCGAGACTCCTACATTATTAAAGCAGAGCGGAATATTGTTAACAGGGTAAAGGACAAAAAGCAGACAAATTCGAATAAAGAGTTTTGACAAATCTTGCAGGATGCTTGAAGTAAATTACAGTAGGACTGCATACAAAAATGGCAACAGTCTATCAAGGCAAATTTCTTAAGTCTTGCAATCTAAAGTAGGCCAAACAAAATAAAGTATGTAAGCAGCCTGTGTTTTTGCAGGACCACAAACAAGATCTTGTCAATTACAAACCTCCCGCTGAAAGTTAGTCGGACTCCAATCTTTCCATCTTCCCGGCTGTTCAAGTTGAACAATGTTTAAATCAAGATGTGCAATTATATGTTCTCTTGTCCCTTATTGATGTTGCTACGTTTTGCCTCGCAAACCAAACGTGTTTGGAAAGCAAAGGTTCAAATATAGATGAAAGTGAAGGGATCAGTGGAGTGTGTCAGACACCAGGCTCTGCTGCCTTTCTATCCTGTGGATCAGTAAAAGGAGAAGCCAAGGGGCCCACTGGCTGAATCAGGGGAAAACACAGTACTAGTGATGGATCAGCTATTGGGCTGAATGACACAGGTCCCGGGGCTATTGTCCCCAACGGGTCACAGTGGCTTTGAAGTCCTCTGGTTATTGGCTCCTGTTTAAACTTCCTTGAGATTCTTTGACACTACAATGAACCTGATCAGTCACCCAGCAGATAAATGTACAACCAAGCCAAGGAGTCACCGGGAGGGTAAACGAGAAAAAGGGAGAAAAAAAATCGGATGAGAGCGAGAGACGTTCATGCTACTGTGGTAGGGTTGAGAGAGGCCAGAGATTGAGGATACGGAAACTCCTGGGTTTTTGTTTGTTCTGGTTGCTAAGCTCTCCACGGCGAAGGAGGGCGACAGGGCATCTGATGGAAAGATGTTTGATGTACTGGCCTGTCAGTCAGTAATACAGATGTTATCCGACGCCACAGGTGAACCACTCCAACATGTCTGTGACTCAGCACCCTGGCTAAATGAGTCCCCGTCAGCCCCACATGAGGCTCAGCACCGTGGCCAAACAAGTCCCCGTCAGCCCCACATGAGGCTCAGCACCCTGGCCAAACAAGTCCCCGTCAGCCCCACATGAGGCTCAGCACCCTGGCCAAATGAGTCCCCCTCAGCCCCACATGAGGCTCAGCACCCTGGCCAAATGAGTCCCCGTCAGCCCCACATGAGGCTCAGCACCCTGGCTAAATGAGTCCCCCTCAGCCCCACATGAGGCTCAGCACCCTGGCTAAATGAGTCCCCCTCAGCCCCACACGAGGCTCAGCACCCTGGCTAAATGAGTCCCCCTCAGCCCCACACGAGGCTCAGCACCCTGGCTAAACGAGTCCCTGTCAGCCCCACATGAGGAGCCCACACTTCTCCTTCCACATTCAAATCACAAAGGCATGTTGCCCTCGAGAGAGTTCCTCTAAACATACACAAAATAATAATAATAAGATCATAATCAGTAAACTCCTATAGGATCACTGGGGCAGGAATGACAGCAATTCTTGTGATGAAGATTTCACTATTTTACTGCCCCTTTCAATATTAGACATAATACAAGTGTCTATTTGTGGCAGTTTGTAGACATAATAGTTTGCTTTCTAGCTGCTAACATATTTACATTTTTGTTAAAACTCTTGGCCTGAGTGCAGTGTACAGCTTACAAGCTAATGCAATAATTGAATAAGCTAAAAATGACTACAACATAAAATCACTAAAATGGGCCTGTCTGTGACTTTCGCTAGGTTATATATATTCTGTCACTATCCCGGTCTTCATTCTACACACCACAATCCTCCATGAGGCTCATATTTAGATGGTCTTTATTCTGCAGACCACAATCCTCCTGGAGGCTCTTATTTAGACAGTCTTTATTCTGCAGACCACAATCATCCAGGAGCCTCTTATTATTGACTGGCTCCCCCCAGTGGCACTACCCCAAACTCCAGTTCAGTCGGTTATGACTAAACGCTTGTCTTCTACAGCGGTAGAAATACATTTAGGTTACAATTCAAGTTACTAAGAAAGAACATAATACCCCTCAGACACAGAACAAAGAAAGTAAACTATAATAAAAAGGCAGGTTGTGCATAGAGGTAGTTGGCCTATATGGAACTCTATATCACAAAGCTACAAGCTAGCTGAGACAACACTTTGCCATAAAGCCAGTGACCTGGCTCTGTTTCACTGATCACAGAGGAGAGGACTTGTTTTCAATGCCACAGCCCTAGGTCACAAGCTAGCAAAGTGTCTGTCTGTTCAGACACTAAAACGAGGTCCAGTGACTTTAGTACTGTCCTCCGGGCAGTGTGAATGCTTTGACCTTTCGAAAAGTTCCTCACTGACAGTGCTGCTGAATACTTATCTATGTTAAATCTTGGTTCTGCTTGGCTGAGGCACAACAAAACAGAGCACCTGGAAATTAAACTAAGGTTACCATGAGATGGAAAATGATCTCAGTTAAAATTCAAAGTAGGGGCGCTTCAGATTTTGAAAAAGGTTCCCTTTGAGGTAAATTCAAAGGGAGAGGGTTAAATCATTTGCAATAAAGCAGATTAGTCATAACCCTTGCTTAAATGCATACTGTAGAAAATCTAATCTATGGCATTTTACAGAAGACTTCAGCTACCTGTGAGACCAAGGAAATGTGTTTGCGTTAGAGTTTATGCAGACCCTTGTGTAAAAAAAAAGAAGAGAAAAAACATCCTAGTGAGCAAACCTGTCACATTTCCTTTCGTCCACCAACCTAAGTATTAATAGATGCTACTAACATATTTAACATGGCCGCACCATTAAAACACCTTGTTGGGCTGTTTGTTTGCTTGTTCCTTAGAGTGGCTCAGTTTTCATGGCCTAATATACATCCCCACCTATTCGTACAATTTAATATTCACAATGAGAAACCAGATGTAAAACATGCGCATCTAATACATTATTTAACCGTATTTCCTGTTATTAAAACACGTTCGGATCCTCTTTTGTGTTTTCCAGACATTTCCATTATTTTCTCTTTAATCATTAACCACTGCTTTGGTTGGGACTCCTTCTCCCACTCTCTGATTTAAATGGCCACCTCCTAGTCAGGCTTGGCGACCTGTGCTGCTCTGACAGACCGCGGGGGGGGGGGGGGGGGGGGGTTTTTTT